>SKCR01046784.1:0-113263 GCA_019454045.1 Zanthoxylum bungeanum
AATCATTATAATCTTCTGGGAAGATAAAGGACACAATCCAAAATGTATGCTAAATGTGGCAAACGGGATCGCAGAAGCGTGACTGCCGTTGGACAAAGCAGACATGAAGGAATTGAAGACGAACAAGGCTCTGACTTCAAATATGTTTGTCATAAATATGTTCAGACTAGTATTGAAATTAGATTTTAAATACTTAGTGTGGAACATAAAATATATGTATGATGTTCAGAATCTATTTTGAACAGGATACTGACTTCAATTGAGATTGATCTGCGATTGGAAACGGGGATGAAAGTCGCTGTTTTGCCGTAGATATCCAAGTTTAGGAACTACCTTCGGGTGTGTACTTAAATTAGGAAACTATTATAATGTAACTAGTTTGACTAGATACATTATCTCCATATCAGTGTTTAACCCGCTGCGGGTGAACCATTATATTCTAGAACACTAAAGTGTTTTATTTTATAAAGATGATATTGAGATAAACACATTAGATGTGAATAACAAAATTTATATTTTGAATATAAATAAATCTCAAATATATAACGTGACAAACAAATAGCTCAAACTGATTTGATCAGAAGAAACTTTATTGTGGCATTGTTGTCTAGGACATAATTAAAACAAGAATCGTATATCCACACTTTTGAAGAGTGGGTACTCGGACTGATTTGACTCCATTCAAATAAAGTCACGAATCTAGTTTATATTAGCAAATGTGCCTATAACACCTTTACTGGTAAAAGTGCAACTGCCACCTATCTGTTAGCCCTAGTTCATAGTGAAGTAAGTGGGCCATATCTAGCTAGGCTAGATGTGGATATGAATATTTCGTGACCTTTACGGATATGGCATCGCGTTATGGTTATGTGTTTTTTTGAAGAAACACAAATCTAAAACTTTTAAGTATCGACACGAAATAGACAAACAAATCGACTAAAGTATTAAACCGTCACGTGAGACTATAATGGAAAATACTTAAGCAATAGTTTCTAATATACTTGAAAGAGTATAGTATTCTTTCAAATGAGGACTCCTCCCGGAACACGTTCTTGACGGTGTGTCCGAAATGAGTACCGAATTTTGTTAGACATGATAAGGTTAATCATGAGTCGCTCTGAGCTACCATTTCCTTCACGAATAAGCTTAACAATGAGAACTTATTTGAATAAAGTTCCATTAAAATCTGTTAGACAGATTCATATTAGATATGAACGGGAAAGAAACCGGGTTTCTCATTCCTGAATAATTTAGGTATGCTAGGCATATGTTTGGATGATACCAAACTAAAACCCAAATTGATAAGTGCCAATTGTAGGTTATCCTAGGGATACCAAAGTATAGTACTTATACAACTCATAAGAGAACAATTGGATTGTTGCTCACCATGCGATTTTCCTAAGAGGAATACCGATATGCAGTAGTGGTAAGTGGGAGGATAGTAAAACTCGATGAAAAATGGAGTAATACTATTCCAGGCACCTATTCCTTAATGGAAACATAATAGTTCATCAAGGATGAAACTATTACCATTAATCTTCGTATACACAAGAACCGCGTAGTCGGAGAGAATCAGAAGACAACCTGGGGTATGGTTTATGATCTCACCTCATAAAGATGTTTATCTTATTGAGGTATACCAACTGACTACGTATGAGGAAGTGATACAAGGTATCGACTCCCTATTATGGCAAAGTGCCATAATATCCGAATTGGATTCCATGTATATCAACAAGTTTGGATACTAGTTGATGTACAACAAAAGCATTGTGCCTATTGGTACTTATAAGTCTTCAAGGAAGACATACATGGATGGCAACATACCAACGTATAAAGCTAGGATTTTAGCGGAAAAGTATCGTTATCAACATTGTGTTGATTACGATTCAACCTTTTACCTGTTGCCACGGTAAATCCATTTGGATAATGCTTGCTAACGCTGCATGTTTCATTATGAAATATGTCAGCTTAACGGGAAAATCACTTTCCTGAAAGGAAACCTTTTGGAGGATGTTTAAAACATCCTGTCGGTTTTGTCATAACAAAACTAGCAACATGGTTTGCAGGTTATTCGATCCATGTTTGGATTAAATCAAGCATTAGGTTCTGGAATTATCGTTTTGATGTAATCATAATGGGGTATGATTTAATTCAAAACGAAAAATGATTCTTGTGTATATAAGAGGGTTAGTAGGAGCGCACTGACAGTGGCTGTCCTATAAATAATGATAATATGTCATTTCTTGGAAATGATATTCCCATATAACTATCGGCGAAAGCTTGGCTTTCGAAAACTCTCCGTGGAATCGTACATTGAAAAATGTACGCGACCTGTGTCTCATACGCTTTGAGCATATGGATTCACAAACAGGCCAACCCAGTGATAGTCACTGGATTGAAGTTAAGAACATACTTAGTATCTTAGAGAACTAAGTATGTGTCTTATACTATGGAGATGGAGAACTTGAAGTGACTGGGATCATTACAGCAAGTTTCCAAACCGATAAAGACGACTAAAGTCACAAACGGTACTATACAGTTTGAATAACGGTACAGTGAGCTGGAAATCTTCCAAGCAAGATACTGCTACCGAATAAACAACAAATGCGGATTATTGCTGCAGCTGAGGCAGCAATAGAAGCCATTTGGGTCGATAACAAATCTAATTAGATTATATATTTTATTTTGTTAGCAGCTGAACTAGGCGTCAGCACATGCTAAAGAATTAATGGTCTCATCAACGATCCAGATACATACTTCGATATTCATCTGATTCGTTCGGATCATACATCGTGGCGATGTGATGATCGAATAAATCGTGTCAGACGATAATCAAGCAAATCTGCTGACGAAAGCCTTTTCTCAGCAGTTTGAGCCAACCGTACATAGTTCGGGTGTCAAGCACTCGAGTGATTGACTATAGGCCAAGTAGGAGATTGTTGGACAATTATGACCCATAACGTCACTATTTGTACAGATCATGGTGTTGTTGTACAAATTAACTATGTGACAAAGAGATTGCACTCTTATCATTTGTGATTAGATCACCTAGATGTATAAATGATGAGAGGTCCCTATGATTTGTTCCTGGACGGAGAATGATATGAGACAGTATCAGTCCACGAAGGATAAATCATTAAATACCCATAGTCAGAGCATTGTCGAGATTGGACATCGATAAATGTGTAAAAGACTAGTATTACACTTGTGCGCGTTGTGAGGGCACAACGACATAGTTCTCATATATTTGGGTATATGATACTCATACAAGTGTAATAGGAGGTTGTGTTTTACCGATGGTACGGGAAACAGCTTCGCTCTGGATAGACCCCCTCGGAATTCCATTGGTAGTATGGCTATGTGTCTATGGAAGTCCGAAATCAGGGTAGGTGTATTTGGTCTTAACCTGAGACTTGCACCGCTAATACTTGCGACAATCAATATACTTTGGTTGAGGTCGTCCAAGGCTTTAACAGGTTCTGTGTACGCCAATACTGGGTATATGGAGAATCGTAGTGTGTTGGGTGTGATGTCAAGACAAAATTGTCACTCCAGTCATATGGAGATGATGGTCACGTAGGATACGAGACTGGTTCTCTTAAATGCTGCAGCTATCGGGATAAAATGACAAGGTCATGTTTATCCGATTATAGAGACTAGTTACCAGACATCCGACATGTGCTTTGTACGGGGCAGACACAATTCCAGCCCCAGGCCTAACATGTGATCATTCGATACTGGACAGAAATACGCAATACTATGTATACTACGCCTGATATACATCCTTTATTCTTGTAAGGATATTTCCGGAGAATTGGGTAGGCATGGCTCTTTGCTAGAGGCCAACCTTGTCTTGTAAATCGGTATAAACGTAGTACTTGGTACTTACGTGTTCGGATAGTTCGACGACCGTATTTACTGCCAACATATCCGGGGATCTCATGGGTCGCTTCCCAAGATTCACCGATGACGTATGACTCGCACTCTAAATTAATCTGGGATTAATTAGAAGAGAGAGAAAATTAATCTGGGATTAATTGCGGAGATATTTTATCTGGGATAAAATATCATTAAAGAGAGATAACGATTAATTTGGAATTAATTGAGAAATTAATATATTTGATATATTAAACGAAATTGGATTTCGACGCGGAATTAAAATTAGATTTTAATTCGGGCGAACGAATTAATTTAGAATTAATTCGTTAGCGACGTGAATAGTGATTTCGCTAGGCGTAATCAATTAATTACGACGTAACGAAAAAGTCGTTAATTTGGAATTAGCAAACCCGAGCCCGAGATCATTTGCGAGCGCATTCGCATTTCGAATTCGAGTGCGGCACACAAATCAAATCAAGAGTCAAATCATTAGTCGCATCAAGCGTCAAATCACTTGTCACTTTGAGTGATGTGACTTGACAACTTGAATGAGTGATGTGACTTGATGGTAGTTGATGGAAGAGTGTTTATCACTCAGTGTGATGCATGATTGACATTTAATATATTAAATATTTTGTATTTTTTTTGATTTTGGAAATCAATTAATTGATTTTTTGAAAATGAAAAGTGGTATTAGATACACACTTTTTGCTATCCTTCACACAACACACTCTCTCCTTCTCTCTTCTCTCTAAAACTCACGCCCATGGAGGGGCAAAACAGCTCACTTGTTTCTGTAAAAAAACGTGAGCAGTGGAAGCACAAGAGTGGGATTTTGTGGCAAAATCACAAGTGCTAGCACACTTACGAGACATGCGAAGTGATAGGGAAGTCCACCCATGAGCCGGGAACCATTCGACGAAGCTTGGAGCTTGACGAAGGACCAAAACTGAGCCAAAGACAGTGAAGAAATATGCTCACTGCCGTGACAGTTCAAGGAGGAAGAAAATCAGTTTCGTTGCCTCGCGCGTCGCTTAACCGATCGATGTAAGTATTCCGCAACTTCTCGATTGTTATTCGCACATGCTTT
This sequence comes from Zanthoxylum bungeanum, assembly GCA_019454045.1. NCBI lineage: Eukaryota > Viridiplantae > Streptophyta > Magnoliopsida > Sapindales > Rutaceae > Zanthoxylum > Zanthoxylum bungeanum. Next base: position 4,970 of record SKCR01046784.1, read on the forward strand.
CATGCTTATTATTGATCTTGGGACCTTAATAGAAACCAACAGTGGGAGAGTCTGACCTCAATTTGTTTTGTCTTTCGATGGTATTCCTGGTTGATTGATACATATGGTCATTTAAGAGGCAATCTTCAATCGACACAGCCGTATGGACCGAGGGAGGTAAATTTCATTTTTTACTCGGCATGTCGTATGGACTGAAGGAGATCCACACCTTTCCTTGATTCGTCATAAATCTATGGGGGATGTGCCCAGTCGATTGAGCCAGATGAAGGTTCATGAGCAATTTCACTCGACATGTCGTATGGACTGAGGAAAGTCCACGTCTACATTTGACTCGACATGAGTCTATGGGGGATGTCCCCGATCGACTGAACTAGATGAAGGTTCAGGAGTAATTTCACTCGACATGTCGTATGGACTAAGGGAAATCCACGTCTACATTTGACTCGATATGAGTCTATGAGGGATGTCCCCGGTTGACTGAACCAGATGAAGGTTCATGAGTAATTTCACTCGACATGTCATATAGACTGAGGGAAGTCCATGTCTTCATTTGACTCGACATGAGTCCATGGGGGATGTCCCCAGTCGACTGAACTAGATGATGATTCAGGATCAGTTTTTCTCGACATGTCGTATGGACTGAGGGAAGTGTTTGTTTTCATTTGACTCGACATGAGTCCATGGGGGATGTCCCCGGTCGAATGAACCAGATGAAGGTTCATGAGCAATTTCACTCGATATGTTGTATGGACTGAGGGAAGTCCTTGTCTTCATTTGACTCGACATGAGTCCATGAGGGATGTCCCCGGTCGACTGAACCAGATGAAGGTTCAGTAGAAATTTCACTCGACATGTCGTATAATGAGAGTGTTCTTTAAACCAAGACTTCCAAGTGTGTTATGTCGAATGACTCCATTCTTTTTGTCAGTCCTTTTATGTTGTTTCCTATATGACAGTATGATGGTTTCTAGGTTTTTCTCTAGTCATTTAGTGCAACCCTAGCGTAAGTTACGAGGAGTTTTTAGCTGGAATTTTGAGGCGCCAAAGGGAATGGTGTATAAGAGAGCTTCGAGTGTTCATTTGCCTCATTCTCAAAATTTCACTTCAGAGATCAAGTTGGGAGAGCTCTCAAGCCTTCAAGGTATTCTTCAAAAACCCATCTCTTGTTCTTCATTATCTTTAAACATTTATAGCGTAGATTCAAGCTGTTTTTAGGCAAAATTAGGCTGTTTGATCTTTCGAACCCTAGATCTATTATCAAAATTGTGTTTGTGGGTTTTGATATTTAAGGAATAGGTTTTTAAGAAATTTAGTGTTTGTATGCTTGCTGTTTGGAGAATGTCAAGTGGATAATCCTTAGGCAGTCTAGATGCTGAGATTGATAAGCTTGTCGAATCATCCTCAAGTGAGACGAAAGAGGAAGAAATGTATAGAGATTGGTCGTATCAGGATCTAATCGAGGCTGGGTTAATAACCGTAGCCGAGTTATCCCAGGAAGTCCTACTGAAGCTATACCACTTAGGACTTTACCAGCCATTGCAGAGTCAAGTGAAGTGCCTAGTACAAGTAAACGACGAATCTGCTAACGAAGAACCCTGCTAGTCGTGTGATAGAAAGAACTCTGATGGAAATCAGATTCAAATATAGGTTTCCAGACTCAATAGAAGTGAGATTACCCTTGTCGTGTGAAAGAATAGACTATAAAGTTCCATGATGGATTGGGTTCTATGAACGGCCCTTTACGGATGGACTGAGGTTTCCCATACAAGATTAGTTTGGGAGGTCTTAGACCACTTTCAAATTGCTCATTCTCAATTGATGCCTAATACTTGGAGGATTCTATTGTCGATTGAATGCATGGCTTTCGAATTATGAGTGTTCTTTGAGGTGAAGGATGTTCTGTCCACATACTACTTAAAGGAACATTTGACTGAGAATGGAAGATATACCTTGTTTCTTCGACAGAGGAAGAAACATTTAGTCACCGGACTTCCAACGAATGATAGGGGAAATTGGCAGTCTGTTTACTTCTTTGTGAGAGGTGAGGGTATTTTTGGGTCGGCTGGAGCTGGTCGAATCCTAGAATACTGGTGCTTGGCGAGTGAGTATTTTTCTTTAATATGTGTACTCTTCGAGCATACTTATTAATTAGACTGACCTTATGTTCGTTTTTGCAGATCCTTTGAGAAATAGGTCGTTTGATACAACATCAAGTCGAACCATTTCTAACACAAAAGCAATCTTAGCTCTGTCAGCCGAAGAAAGAGACTGAAGAGATATCTTGGTAGAGAGAAGATTGAGAGCTACTCTATTGTGGAGGGAAATTCATCAATGAGAAGGTACCTTTTTAGCTCTTTGTAAACACGTGTTGGCCGCAATATACTGTAATTGGTCGTGTCGAGAGCTATACGGAGAGTCGAAATTTGTCAAGTCTTTAACATCTGAAGAAATTTTATGCGCAGAGGTAATAATTTATGGGCCGTTCAAAGTATCATCACTCGACGAAATGAAGAACTGGAGGAAGGATATGAAGTTGAAGGTGAAGGAGCCCGAAATTGAGAAGGTAGAGGGTCCTCGACCAAAAGATGTTGTATCGAGTGAACCTGTTATGGAGAAGGGAAAGTCGACCAAAATGATGACGGCTGGGAAGAAAAGGAAAGCCGAAATTGAGGTGGAAGAAGAGACTGCCAATGTTATATTAAAGATCCCTCAAGGGTCGACTGCAACCTCGGACCGCTCGAGTATAAACTTATTTGTGAAAGGGTCATTTTGGAGGAGGATGAAGAGAGGCTGACAAGGATAGGTCCTGTTGAAGCAATGAAGAAAGCAACGACTTTGAACTATCTAGTATGTATACTTAAGATTTTCTTTAAATTTCCTAGCCTATTGGACGAATGACCTCTAACCATAAATTTTTCAGGCATTGGAGTGCAGCCTATTTATGCAAAAATATGCCGAGTCGAGTCAGAAGAGAAATATGGAGTTGGAGAAGGCCTTGTCAGTAGTGAGAAAGTAAGCATCAGAATTGAAGTCTGGATTGGATGCGTATGAGAAAAGGGCAAAGGGACTAGAGAAGGAATTGAAAGAAACTAAGGCCACACTTAAAGTCGAGAAGGAGATGTCTGAAGCGACAATCGAAGCCTACAAGCAGGGTTTTGATAATATAAAAAAGGAAAATGAGCAGCTACTTGAACAATTAGAAGGGATTGCCATCGAATCCATGTTGAAAGATAAATATGATTTGATGAAGGAATATCTTGCTGGGAAACACGTTGATTGGAAGCCTGAGAAATAGATTCGGGAGTACGAAAGACATGTTGCTGGGCTTTCCTCATCAACTGAGGGCAGTGAGGAAGAAAAAGGTGATGAAGTCGAGTCAAGGAAAGCCGAGGTTGCAGTTCCTAAAGTCGAAGTTATGGCACCCGAAGGTCAGGTGGATGAAGGAAGGGGTACTGAACCGCCGAGAGCCGAAGTTGATGTTTGGAAGATGATGCTCATGCTGGCCCTCCGACGACTGAAGACCAACTAGCTAGTGCTCCAGAAGTTTAAGAACATTACTAATCTAATGTACTTAGGGTTTTTTTGTGTTAATGTTTTGTACAAGGCATGCCATTTTGTTGAATGGAAAAAGAATTTCTAATGAATAAATTTTTTTCCAATCAGTTGAATGAATTTTTGCAAACAAATATTTCATAGTTCGAAAGATAACTAATCAGTCGAATGAATTTTCGCAAACAAAAAATCTTTTATTTCATACTTCGAAAGATAACTAAGTATTACATGTATTACCAGAAGAATTGCTTGAGATGAACGGCGTTCCAACTGTTGCGGATGAGAGTCCCCTCCATGGTTTGTAGCTTGTAGGCTCATCTCCCAATGATTTTGGTGACGAGGTACAGACCCTCCCAGTTCGGTCCCAATTTACCATCTCCAACCTTCTTTGTGTTATGAAAAAATCTGCGTAAGACCCAATCTCCTTCCTTGAAAGTTCTGCTCCTGATTTTTTTATCAAAGTATCTGGCCATCCTCTGTTGATGACCAGCTAGTCGAATGGAAGCTCGGTCTCTGACTTCATCAATTGTATCGAGAGTGTAATTCATAAGTTGTCGATTCGATTCCTCGTCGAGCCATTGGTAGTGTGGGGACATGATGGTTTCTTCGGTTGGTATCACTGCTTCTGTACCAAAAGCCAGTGAGAAAAGGGTTTCACCTGTTGATGATCGGGTCGTTGTTCTGTAAGACCACAACACCCTCGGGAGTTCATCTGCCCAAGAACCTTTAGCATTCTCTAATATTTTCTTCAAAGTGTTCAGTATCATTTTGTTAGACGATTCGGCTTGGCCGTTCGCTTGTGGGAAATGTGGGGTTGAGAAGCTTAACCTTATGGCCCAATTCTTGCAGAAATCTTGAAAGTGATGGCTGACGAATTGCGAACCATTATCAGTCACGATTTCTTTGGGTATGCCGAATCAACATATGATATTCTTCCAGATGAATGTCTGTGCCTCCTTGTCGCGTATCCTGGTGAATGATTCTGCTTCGATCCACTTCGAGTAGTAATCCGTCAGCACAAGCATGTAGACTCGTTGACCTGGGGCGATTGGGAGTTTCCCAACGATGTCCATCCCACTTCATGAATGGCCAGGGATATATGATGGGATTGAGTCTTTCTGGTGGGAGATGTGAGACTGGAGCAAACCTTTGACATTTTTCACACTTCTTAGTGAACTCTGCTGAATCGGACCTCATCGTAGGCCAGTAGTAGCCTGTCGAATGGGCTCGTTGCGCCAAACTCCTACCTCCGGAATGATTCCCACATTCCCTCTCGTGCAGTTTTGTCAACACATGTCGCTCCTCTTCGTGAGTAAGGCACCTCAGGTAGGGTCCGGAAAATGATCTCTTTAGTAACCGACCGTCGAACAAAGTTAATCTTGCGGATTGCCTCTAGATTTTTCTGGCCTGGAATTTGTCTTCTGGGAGTTCACCCTCTTATAGATACTTGATTATCGGTGTCATCCACGAGTCAGCTGAATGAATTGAGACGACCTCGCTTTTTTCTTTCCAAATTACTGGCCAATTCAAGTACACTACCGGTATTGATCGTGGTTTGTCTCCTTGCATCGTTGAACCGAGGGTGGCTAGTGCATCTGCTTGGGAGTCTTCGCTTCTTGGGACTTGGGTTATAGTGAGTTCTTCAAACGTTGATTGAATATCTCTTACTTTTTGCAAATAGGATGCCATCTGTGGATCTCTTGCGTGATATGATCTCTGAATCTGATTGACAATCAGTTGTGAATCAGACTTGACTTCTATCTTTTTGGCTCCAAGTTCCTTGGCCAAAGACAACCCTACAATCAATGCTTCATACTCTACTTCATTGTTGGTGACTCTGAAACCGCATTTGATTGCTTGTTGCAGAACGTTGCCCTCCGGAGTGGTAATCATTATCCCCATGCCATAACCCTTCTTGTTACTAGATCCGTCGACTGCTAGTTTCCATGGAATGGTCGAACGGATACAACAGACTTCTGTTTCAGCTGTAACAAGTAGGCTGGGAGTAAAATCGGCAACGAAGTCCGCTAAGGCTTGTGATTTGATGGCGGTCATGGGCTGGTAAGTGATGTCGTGTTCTCCAAGTTCAATTGCCCATTTCATCAGTCTCCCTGAAAACTCTGGTTTATGGAGTATGCTCCTCAAAGGATATGCAATGTACACCGTGATTGGATGCCCCTGAAAGTATGGTCGAAGCTTTCTTGCAGCCGTTATCAAAGCGAACACCAATTTCTGCAGCAGTGGGTAGCGTGACTCTGGTCCCAACAGCACTTTACTTATGTAGTAGATTGGGAGTTGTGCCTCCACCTATTCTCTAATCAAGAATGCACTAACCATGTGTTCTAAAACCCCCAAGTAAAGAAAAAACCTCTCGTTGTCGAGTGGCTTTGACAACAAATATGGAGTCGTAAGATATCGCTTGAGTCCTTCTAAAGCTTCGTCACAAGCAGGAGTCCACTCAAAATTATTTGCCTTTTTTAAGGCCGAGAAGAACAGAAAGCTCTTGTCTGTAGACTTTGAGATGAACCTGTTAAGTGCTGCTATCCTCCATGCTAGTCGCATGACGTATTTTGGGCTCGAAGGGATTGCAAAGATAGACTTGATATGCTCTGAATTTGCTTCTATCCCACGTCGAGTGACCACATAATCTAGGAATTTCCCTGAAGCGACACCGAAAGCACATTTAGTAGGATTTAACTTCATTATGTACCTGTCCATTATGTTGAAAGCTTCTTCTAGGTGCTTGAGGTGTTGTTCTGATTTAGAAGACTTCACCAGCATGTCGTCTATGTAAACCTCTATTGTCTTCCCAATTTGCTTGGAGAACATTTTGTTGACCAGACGTTGATATATGGTCCCGTCATTTTTCAGTCCGAATGGTATAACCTTGTAGCAGTATATGCCACGGTTGGTGATGAAGGCTATCTTCTCTTGGTCGCTTGGATGCATGAGGATTTGATAGTATCCTGAATATGCATCCATGAAACTCAATAATTCATACTCGGTTGTAGCGTCGACCATCGAATCTATGTGTGGTAAGGGGAATGAATCTTTCAGACAGGCTTTGTTCAGATCCGTAAATTCGATGCAGACTCGCCACTTTTCATTCTTCTTTCTGACGAAAACCACGTTGGCAAGCCACTCCGGAAATTGAACTTCCCTGACAGCTCCATTCTGTAATAATTTCTGAACTTCTTCATCAATGATTCGATTTCTTTCTGGGGCGAACTTCCTTCTCTTCTGCCTGATTGGGGTGTAGTCTGGATCTACATGGAGTTCATGAGTAATCATCTTGGGGTCAATTCCTGTCATGTCTTTGTGAGACCACGTAAAATTATCGTGTCGCCTTTTCAAGAATTTGATCAGCTCGGCCTTTAGCTCGGGATCTAAGTTTGCTCCAATCTGTGTCTTATGATCCGCATATTAAGGGTGAATCTGGATCTTGTCGAGCTCTTCTAGGTTTGGTAGTGTCGGCTCTGTGCTGAGAGACCCATTCTGTAATTGCTATGCAGACTCGGTTTTCACCTTCAAGGTTGTCTGGTAGCAACTCCTGGATACGGATCTATCGTCTTTAATCTCTTGAATTCCCCATCTGGTAGGGAACTTTAGAACTTGGTGATAGGTGGAAGACACCGCTCTTATTTCATAAATCCAAGGTCTGCCCATAATGAGATTGTAGGCTGAGGGGCTATCCAAGACCAAAAACGTGGTCATTTTGTGACTCCCGCAATGTAGACTAGGAGTGATATTTCTCCCAATGTGAATTTATGTTCTCCACTAAATCCAATCAACACTGTCGCCCGTCTATTAATCTTCTCCAACTCGGCCCCCATGTCTGCGAGGGCTGTGGCGAAAATGATGTTGGCTGAAGACCCCGTGTCGACCAACACTCATTTGATCATAAAGTTTGCCACTTGCAAAGAGATAACTAGAGTGTCTTGGTGTGGATTCAAATTACATGAATCTCTGTCTTCTAGGAACTCCATAGTTTAGTTTGTAAACATCATCTCCACTGACATTGTAGTATGGGCCAAATTTGTAAGAGCTCTTGAATGTCGTTTGGCCGCTGAATAAGATACTCCACTTATTTCTGATCCTCCTGAAATGACATTAACCGTGTTGTTAATTGGTGGAGGCGAGGTTCGAGCCTCTCCTTGACCGTTCTCTCATTTTTTCGTGCCAATGTGGTTTTCCCTTTCTCCGTGAGCAAGTCCCTCAAAATCCCTTGTTTAACAGCTCTAATATCTCCAATCTCAATGTTACATATTCTGCCGTCGTATGGCCATAGTCTCGATGGAACTCACACCACTTTCTGGTGTCTTTTTTGTGGACTTCTCCTTGGAGCGTGGGGGCCTTTTTACCTCGTTTCCCATTTTCTTGAGGACCAAAACCAATTCTCCCACGGAAATCATGAAATTATAGTCTGGGAGCCTGGGTCTGCTTGCTGGTATTTCCTCCCAGTTTTTGTAGGGTCGTGGTCGCCCGTCAAAATCTTTGTGGAAAGGTATATGCTCCATTCTTTATGGATTTTCCTTTCCGTAGGGTGACGATGGACCATGTCGCGCCGCCTAGAGGCAGCAAGCGTTCTATCCTTCTGTGAGTTGGAGGTGTTCTCTCCTCTTTTATTTCTCTTGTCCTCTTCCCATCTTATTTCAATCTGGGCCCATGCCATGGCTTAGTCCATTGTGTAGCATCAGAATTTGGTAAGTTTTTTGTAGAGACCACTTTCATTGAGCTGTCCATTTCGGAAGTCCCCCACTGTTGTAGGCTGGTGGAGATCCGGAATATTTATTCTTTCTTTGTTGAAGCGAGTTACGTAGCTCCGCAATGACTCTCCTCTCCTCCGTTGGATGGTATTGAGATCATCTTTAGTATTCTCAAGCTTACTGTGGACATGGTACAGAGGTACGGTGACGATGTCCGGGCTCGCGGCCCATTGGGAGTACGGAGTAACCCGCGAGGGACTAAACCGAAGAATAAATGGAGTCCCCACCCAGTATGAACTGGGAAATGATTTAAGGCCGCACTCACCCCTCGCAAGGGAAGACCTCAAACCGTTGGGTTTGGAATGGTCCCTTAGTTATGCCAGTTATAATGAAAGGATTTATGCAATAATATAACCAAGTCTTATGCAACACAATCAAGATAATTTAATCAACACACAAGTTTGCACACCCATAAACGTAAATAAAAATGAAGGCAAATACATAAGTCCATAAACATATTAAACAAATAAGTGCGAAAATGTAAATAAACAATAATAATCGAAATGTCAATAATAATAGCAGATAATCAAGTGCATAATGTAAAAGAAATGATCAAAGAGGCAAACATGCATAAAATATAAATGAAGAGCCTGTCCAGTGTGTGTACGTTCGTGGAGCGTTCGTAAACGCGTTCGAACGTGATGGGATATGATGCATGGTAAAACAGAATGCATGCGTTCGAGTAACGTTCGGAAACTCAATCGAACGAGATAAGGCCGAATGCATGCGTTCGAGTAGTGTTCGGAAACGCGTTCGAACGGAATGAGTCAGAGTGCATATGTTCGTGTAGCGTTTGTGAATGCGTTCGAACGGGACGTGATATTATACATGGCAAGACCGAATGCATGCGCGTTCGCGTAGCATTCGAAAACACGTTCGAACATGGTAAGGCCGAATGCATGCGTTCGAGTAGCGTTCGGAAACGCGTTCGAATAGAGTGAGGTAGAATGCATACGTTTGTGTAGCGTTTGAAAACGTGTTCAAAAGTCTTTACAAAAATAGCATAACTAAGGACATAACACGTATACATGAATATTCCTGCGCGGTACGTGGAGTTGTATCCCAAGTACAGACCGTACTACAGTCCATTCGGATTCGGCTACGGAATTTATGTCTGGATTTCCATCCGATATACCACAAGGGATAACACGCAATCATTAACCCAATGTACACAGACATGAAATATGACAATGCATATAACAATAAATAACCGAAGCGACAAATATGCGAAATAACTAGGAAGATAAATAACACAAAATAAGTACGGAATAATAAAACAACAATAAATGTAAATTAAATGCAAAATAATAAAAAAGACAGATAACACGAAATAAATACGGAATAATAAATATGTGACCAAAGAACTTTGCCGTTTTCAATGTATGACTTCGCATGCCCGATTGGAAGTTTTTCACGTCCAACCAAGCATGCTGTTTCCAGGACGACAAAATAAAATATAATAAAGGGTGCCCTCAGGTCTTACCTTTTAAGTCGCTTTTCGGGAGTACGTTGGGACGTCACCAGAAATGTTTCCTGTTTTTTCTGGTTCACTGGTTCGCTGTTTCCACTCGCTGTTTTCTCTATTTTCACTCGTTGTTTCGCTGTTTTGTTCACTATTTTTTGGGTGGTTCGAGGGCTGATTTTCAGGGGTGTTTTAGGTAGTTCATAGACTATTTTTTTGGTGATTTGTTCACAGTTTTGGGTTATTTTCTGGACTGGTTTTGGGCGGTTAGGGCTGTTTATTTTCTTGTTGCTTTTTCGGTCAGGGCTTATTTATTATTTGTTGCTTGTGTGTCGGTGATAGTTGTTTCATGTTTCTGTTTGTTGTGGCGATTTATCGAGTAGATTCTTGGTCTTCACGTTGCTGTCTCTTGTTTGTTCGGCTTTGGGGCAGTTAACTTGGCTTATTGTTGTTTTTTTATTTGGTCTGAGGTGGTTTTTTTATTCGCTTGAGTGGAGGGCTTTGGTGTTTTTGTTGAATCGGGGCGTGTGTCTTTGTTGAAGGGTTATTTGTTTGTTTGTCTGTCATCGTTCGGTGGGGTGTGTGTGGCGTGGGTCTTCATGTGTTGTCGTTTGTGTGTGGATTAGGGCTCTCAGTTGAAGGTGTGTGAGTGTGTGTCGAGAGCCCAAGTTGTTAAATCTCTTTTAGGGTTTTCTTGTGTGTGGGAAGCAGGAGGCGTGAAGAGTCAGGTCTGTCTTTTTGCCTCTGGAATGAGAGCGAGTGTACGATGGTTTCCTGGTAGCTTTAGGGTTTCAATTGTGGGTGTTTTTCTTTGGTTTCTTTTCTTTGCTGCCTAGTGTATGACACAGAAATCGGCGACGCTGTTCCAGGCTCGCGGCCCGGTCGGGAGTACGGAGTAGCCCGCGGGGGAACTAAACCGGAGAAATAAAATGATGTCGCCACCCAGTGTGAACTGCGAAAATGATTTAAGGCCGCACTCACCCCTCGCAAGGGAAGACCTCAAATCGTTGGGTTCGTAATGGTCCCTTACTTATGCCACTTGTAATGAACAGATTTATGTAATAATATAATCGATTCTACGCAACATATCACATATCTAAGTTTGCATACTACCTATATCTAAGTTTGCATGCATAAAAGTAAGTCGGAATAACGGCAAGTATGCATGGCAACGGGTCGGGCTCGGGCCGGGCTTATCAAAGCCCGGCCCGAGCCAGTTCTATCATCGGGCCGGGCCGGGCAGGCCCGGTCGGGCTCGGTGTTGGGTTTCTCTCAGGTCCCAAGGATCGATTTAAAGCAATGAAACATATGTGGGAATACATCAAAGAAGTTGTGGAATACTTACATTGATCGGTTGAGGCGATGCGAGGAACAACAAAAACCTTTTAAGCCCTTTGAGACTCCTCCAAGGCTCTCGGCAGTGCAGAATTTTTGAGCTCAAAATTGTTCCATTTTCGGTCCTCTCCAAGCTCCAAGCTTCTCTAATGGTGATTCCAAGCTCACAAGTGGGTTTCCCTATCACCTTAGGATGACTCCATTGTGTGCTAGCACTCATGATTTTGCAACAAAATCATCACTTTGCTTCTCCTTAGCTCTCGACAGTAGCAGAAAAACAGAAAAAGAAAAGAGGTCCAAGACCATGTGAGAGAGAAGAGGGAAAAAGGCTCCAAACCGTGTAAGGGAGAGAGAAGTGTATTTTGGTTGTTGGAAGAATAAGTGTATCTAATACACCAAAAGGAAAAGTCAAATACCAAATAATTAAATATGGTAAATGTCTTTCAAAAGTCTAACTTGAGTGTCAAACACTCTTCCAACAACAACCATTACTATTCACTCAATCATGTTACAAGTTGTCACATCAATCAAAGTGACAAGTGAGTTGACGCTTGATGTGACTTGTGGGCCGCACTTGAATTCGAAATGTGAGTGCGCTCGCAAACACTCTCGGGCTCGGGTTCGCTAATTCCAAATAAACGAATTTTTCGTTGCGACGTAATTAAATAATTATGCCTAGCAAAATCACTATTCACATCGCTAACGAATTAATTCTAAATTAACTCGTTCGCCCGAATTAAAATCTAATTTCAATTCCGCGTCGAAATCCAATTTCGTATAATATATCGAATATATTATTTTATCGATTAATTCCAAATTAATCATTTTTCTCTCTTTAATTGATATTTTATCCCAGATAAAATATCTCCGCAATTAATCCCAGATTAATTTTCTCTCTCAACATTAATTAATCCCAGATTAATAAAGTGCGAGTCATACGTCATCGGCGAATCTTCGCGAAGCGACTGATAAGATCCCCGGATATGTTGGCAGTAATTCGGTCGTCGGACTATCCGAACACGTAAGTACCTAGTACTACGTTTTTACCGATTTACAAGACAAGGTTGGCTTCTAGCAAAGCGACATGCCTACCCAATTCTCCAGAAATATCCTTACAGGAATATGTGATCTATATCAGGCGTAGTATACATAGTATTGCGTATTTTGATCCAGTATCGGATGTCACGTGCAAGGCATGGGGCTGGAAATGTGTCTGCCCCGTACGAGGCACATATCGGATCTCTGGTAACTAGTTTCTATAATCGGATAAACATGACCTAGTCATAATATCCCGATAGCTGCAGCATATAAGATAACGAGTTATGTATCCAACGTGATCATCATCTCCACTATTACTGGAGAGATACTTCCATCTTGACATCACACCGAATACACTACGATTCTCAATATACCCAGAAGAGGCGTACACAGAACCTGTTAAAGCCCTGAACGACCAAAACCAAAGTACATTGATTGTCGCAAGTATTAGCGGTGCAAGTCTCAGGTTAAGACCAAATACACCTACCCTGATTCGGAATTCCATAGACACACAGTAATACTAACAATGGAATTCCGAGGGGTTTATCCAGAGCGAAGCTATTTTCCGTACCATCGGTAAAACACAACCTCCTACTACACTTGCATGAGTATCATATACCTAAATATATGAGAACTATGCCGTTATGCTCCCACAACGCGCACAAGTGTAATACTAGTCTATTCCACATTATCGATGTTCAATCTCGATAATACTACGACTAGAGATATTTAATGATTAAACCTTTATGGATTGATACTGTCTCATATCATCTCAATCCAGGAACTAATCATATGGACCTTTCCTCATTTATACATCTTGGTGATCTAATCACAAATGATAAAAGAGCAATTTCCTTTGTCAGATAGTTAATTTGTACAACAACACCATGATCTGTACAAATAGTGACACTATGGGTCATAACTGTCCAACACTCGGGTCGGGCTCGGGCCGAGCCCGAGCTTGATTTTTTAATTATAAATAAAAAAAATATTATATAAATATATATATTTTATAAATAAAAATATTTTATTATTTATTTTAAGACCGGACCCGGTTTTTTTATTATAAAAAATTATAAATATAAAAAATTTATTATAAAAATATATATATTTTATAAATTAAAATATTTATTTATTTATTTTAAGCCCGGACCATATTTTTTTATTATAAAAAATTATAAATATAAAAAATTTATTATAAAAATTTATATATTTTATAAATTAAAATATTTATTTATTTATTTTAAGCCGGGCCGGGCCGGGCCCGGGCTTTAGGGTGAAGCCAGACCCGGGTCCGTGTTACCCTGGCCAGGGAGGCTTGCCGGGCCGGGCTTCGGGCTTTTCTGCCACCCCTAAAGACAAGCACACAATCTCATGCATACATTAAATCGCTAAGAATGTCAATTTAAATAAATAATAATCTAAACATAAACGTAGAAGAGACATAATCAAATTCCTAATGCGAAAGAAATAACTAAATCATGCTTGGAAATAATCAACTAATCATGCATAAAAAATAACATACCAAACAACCTAATCATGCATAAAAGTAACATACTATTTCTAACAAACAACAAATAAACATAAGATCGGATGACACGAAATATGTGCGTCTCTCAAGCGATAGATGGCATTGTATCCCGAGTGCAGACCGCACTACCGTCCATTCAGATTCGGCTACGGAATTTACGTCTGGGTTTCCATCTGATATATTGCAAGAGATAACACATATTTTATTCATCCCATGGCCACAACTTACATGAAACACTATAATACGCATGCGAAGAAATAATAATAACCAACGGAAAGAAAGTGCGAGAATAAATAAAAAGGTGCCCTCAGGTCTAACCTCTTAAGTCGTCTCTTGGAAGTTCGTTACACGATTGTCAGAAGGGTTGATGCTCCGCAACTTTTCTGATTTACTGGTTCGTTGTTTTCTTTCGTTGCCTCGCTATTTTGGGATGATGTTTCTCTGTTTCGCTGCTATTTTTTGGTCAATGTTTTACAGTAATTGGGGACTATTTTGGCTTACTATTTTACGGTAATTTTGGTGTTTCAGGGGCTGAATTTCGGTGGTAAATGGGCAGATTTTAGGGACTATTTTTGGTGGTCAAGACAGTGCAGTTTTGGTGGTTTCAGGCAGTGCAGTTTCAGTAGTTTCAAGGTGTAGTTCAGGGGTGTTTTTCTGTAGTTTTAGGGTGCAGTCCAGGGCTGTATTGGTTGCTGTTTGGCGTGGCTTTAGGGCTGCTGGATGGGTGTTATTAGTGCGGCAATGGAGGGCTTTATTGGTTGCCGTTTGTGGTTACGTGAGTGGGCTATTGAAGGATGTGAACATAAAGGGCGTTGCTAGGGTTCTTCTTGACTGGTTGAGTGGCTACGTGAATTGAAGGGTTGTTTGTAGGGTTATTGCGTGAAGGTCATAGGCTGTTTGAAGGGTCTTTGGGTGAAAGTCAAAGCCCGCACCGTGCCCGTTCTATCATCTGGCCGGGCCGGGCAGGCCCGGCCGGGCTCGGTGTTGGGTTTCTCTAAGGTCCTAAGGATCGATTTAAAACAATGAAATATATGTGCGAATACATCAAAGAAGTTGTGGAATACTTACATTGATCGGTTGAGGCGATGCGAGGAACACAAAAACTTTTTAAGCCATTTGAGACTCCTCCAAGGCTCTCGGTAGTGAGAATTTTTGAGCTCAAAATTGTTCCATTTTCGGTCCTCTCCAAGCTCCAAGCTTCTCTAATGGTGATTCCAAGCTCACAAGTGGGTTTCCCTATCACCTTAGGATGACTCCATTGTGTGCTAGCACTCATGATTTTGCAACAAAATCATCACTTTGCTTCTCCTTAGCTCTCGGCAGTAGCAGAAAAACAGAAGAAGAAAAGAGGTCCAAGACCATGTGAGATAGAAGAGGGAAAAGGCTCCAAACCGTGTAAGGGAGAGAGAAATGTATTTTGATGTGACTTGTGGGCCGCACTTGAATTCGAAATGCGAGTGAGCTCGCAAACACTCCCGGGCTCAGGTTCGCTAATTCCAAATAAACGAATTTTCCGTTGCGACGTAATTAAATAATTATGCCTAGCAAAATCACTATTCACGTCGCTAACGAATTTATTCTAAATTAACTCATTCGCACGAATTAAAATATAATTTCAATTCCGCGTCGAAATCAAATTTCGTATAATATATCGAATATATTATTTTATCGATTAATTCCAAATTAATCGTTTTCTCTCTTTAATTGATATTTTATCCCAGATTAATTATCTACGCAATTAATCCCAGATTAATTTTCTCTCTCAAAATTAATTAATCTCAGATTAATAAAGTGCGAGTCATACATCATCGGCGAATCTTCGGGAAGCAACCCATGAGATCCCCGGATATGTTGGCAGTAAATCGGTCGTCGGACTATCCGAACACATAAGTACCTAGTACTATGTTTTTACCGATTTACAAGACAAGGTTGGCTTCTAGCAAAGCGCCATGCCTACCCAATTCTCCAGAAATATCCTTACAGGAATATGTGATCTATATCAGGTATAGTATACGTAATATTGCGAATTTCGATCCAGTATCGGATGTCACATGGAAGGCCTGGGGCTGGAAATGTGTCTGCCTCGTACGAAGCACATATCGGATCTCTGGTAACTAGTCTCTATAATCGGATAAACATGACCTAGTCATAATATCCCGATAGCTGTAGCATATAAGAGAACGAGTTCTGTATCCAACGTGATCATCATCTCCACTATTACTGGAGAGATACTTCCATATTGACATCACACCCAATACACTACGATTCTCAATATACCCAGAAGAGGCATACAGAGATCCTGTTAAAGCCCTGGACGACCAAAACCAAAGTACATTGATTGTCGCAAGTATTAGCGGTTCAAGTCTCAGGTTAAGACCAAATACACCTACCATGATTCGGACTTCCATAGACACATAGTAATACTACCAATGGAATTCCGAGGGATCAATCCAGAGCGAAGCTGTTTTCCATACCATCGGTAAAACACAACCTCCTACTACACTTGCATGAGTATCCTATACCCAAATATATGAGAACTATATTGTTATGCTCCCACAACGCGCACACGTGTAATACTAGTCTATTTCGCATTATCGATGTCCAATCTTGATAATACTACGACTATGGATATTTAATGATTAGGCCTTTATGGATTGATACTGTCTCATATCATCTCAATCCAGGAACTAATCATATGGACCTTTCATCATTTATACATCTTGGTGATCTAAACACAAATGATAAAAGAGCAATTTCCTTTGTCACATAGTTAATTTGTACAACAACACCATGATCTGTACAAATAGTGACGCTATGGGTCATAACTGTCCAACAATCTCCCACTTGGCCTATAGCAAGTCACTCAAGTGTCCTACACCCGAACTATGTACGGTTCGCTCAAACTTCCGCTGAGGAATTACTATCATCTGCGGATTTGCATGATTATCATCTGATGCGATTTATACGATCATCACATCACCACGATGTATGATCCGAACGGATCAGATGAATAATCGAAGTATATATCTGGATCGTTGATGAGACCATTAATTCTTTAGGCTGCGCTGTAGCCTAGCTCAGCTGCTAACAGAATTATATCTAATCTAATTAGATTTATTATCAATCCAGAAGGCTTCTATTGCTGCCTCAGCTGTAGCAATAATCCATTTTTATTGTTTATTTGGTAACAGTATCTTTCTTGGAAGATTTCCAGCTCACTGTTCCGTTATTCAAACTTTATAGTACCGTTACTACGACTAATAGTCATTTTAATCGGTTAGGAAACTTGCAACAGTGAACCTAGTCACTTCAAGTTCTCCTTCTCCATAGTATAAGACAGCATCCTTAGTTCCTCTAAGATACTTAAGGATGTTCTTAACATCAATCCAGTGACTATCACTTGGATTGGCCTGATTGTGACTCCATATGCTCAAAGTGAATGAGACCACCAGGTCGCGTACATTTATCAATGTACGAGTTCTCGGAGAGTATCAACAACTTTAAATCTATCCCAGTAGATCTTTATCCTAGAATAAAGGTTGTTTCTCCCAAGAATTCTACGGAGAATTTTATGAAAGCCAAGCTTTCAACGATTGTATTTTATGGGAATATCATTTCTAAGAAATGATGTATTATCATTACTTATAGGATATTCACTTTTAGTGCGCTCCCACTAACCTCCCTATATACACAAGAATCATTTTTGTTTTGAATTAAAACATATACCATTATGATTACATCAAAACGATAATACCAAGAACGCTATGCTTGCTTCAATCCATCCATGGATCGAATAAGTTGCAAACCTTGTTTGCTTGTTTTGGTACGACAAAACCGTCAAGATGTAATAAACATCCTCCAAAAGGTTTCCGTTAAGGAAAGCGGTTTTGGCATTCAGCTGCCATATTTCATAAATGAAACATGCAGCACCAGCAAGCATTATCCAAACGGATTTACCGTGGCAACAGGTAAAAGGTTTCATCGTAATCGACACAATGTTGATAACGATACCTTTTCGCTACAAGCCTAGCTTAGTACATTGGTATGTTGCCATCCATGTATGTCTTCCTTGAAGACTTATATAGTACCAATAGACACAATGCCTTCCGGTACATCAACTAGTATCCAAACTTACTTGATTTTCATGGAATCCATTTCGGACTTCATGGCACTTTGCCATAATAGGGAGTCGATACCTTGTATCACTTCCTCATACGTAGTCAGTTGGTGTTCCTCAATAAGATTGACATCTTTATGAGGTGAGATCAGAAACCCATACACCAGGTTATTTTCTGACTCTCTCCGACTTACGCGGTTCTTGTGTATTCGAAGATTATTGGAATAGTTTCATCATTGATGAACTATTTGTGTTCCATTAAAGAATCGGTGCCTGGAATAATATTACTCCGATTTTCATCGAGTTTTACTTTCCTCCCACTTACCACTGCATAAAGGTATTCCTCTTAGGAAAACCGCATGGTGAACAACAATTAAATTGTTCTCTAGTGAGTTGTATAAGTACTATACTTTGGTTTCCCTAGGATAACCATTATTTAGGCACTTATCCGATTTGGGTTTTAGTTTGGTATCATCCAAACATATGCCTAGCATTCCCAAATCTTCAAGAATGAGAAAACCCAGTTTCTTTCCTGTTCATATCTATTATGAAGTCTGTCTAACAGATTTTATGGAACCTTATTCTAAATAAGTTCTGCACTGTTAAATGCGTATCCGTTGAAGGAAATGGTAGCTCAGAGCTACTCATGATTAACCTTATCATGTCCAACAAGATTCGGTTTCTCAGTTCAGACACACCGTCAAATTGACGTGTTCCGGGAGGAGTCCTCATTGAAAGAATACTATACTCTTTCAAGTATTTGAGAAACTTATTGCTTAAGTATTTTCATAATGGTCCAACCGTGATGGTTTTATACTTTAGCCGATCTGTTTGTCTAATTCGTGTCGAAACTCTTTGATTTCATCAAAAGTTTCCGATTCGTGTTTCAAAAGAAACACATAACCATAACGCGATGCCACATCCGTAAAGGTCATGAAACATTCATATCCACATCTGGCCTAGCTAGACATGGGCCCACTTACGTCACTATGAATAAGGGCTAACAGATCGGTGGCATTTGCACTTTTTCCAAGTAAAAAGGTGTTTTAGGCATTTTGCCCAATAAACTAGATTTGTAGACATTATTTGAATGGAATCAAATTTGTCCTAGTACCCACTTTTCAAAAGTGTGGATATACAAGTCTTGTTTAAATTGTGTCCCAGACAACAATACCACAATTAAGTTTCAACTGATTATTCAGTTTTGAGCGATTTGTTTATCATGTTATACGTTTGAGATTTATTTATATTCAAAATATAAATACTGTTATTCACATCTAATGTGTTTATCTCAATATCATCTTTATAAAATAAAAAACTTTATTGTTTTAGAATATAAAGGTATACCCCGCAACGGGTTAAACCCTGATATAGAGATAATGTTTCTAGTCAAACTAGTTACATTAGAACATTTTCCTAATTTAAGTACATACCCGAAGGGTAGTTCCTAAACTTAGGTATCTACGGTTAAAACAGCGATTTTCGTCTCGTTTTCAATTCACAGATTAATCTCCACTGAAGTCAGTATCTTGCTCTCAGTAGATTCTGCACACCAGTACATATTATGTACCACACTCAGTATCTAAAATCCAATTTTAATACTAGTAGTGAACATTTTTATGACAAACATATTTGAAGTCAGAGTCTTGCCCGTTCTTCAATTCCTTCATGCCTGCCTTGTCCATACGGCAGTCACGCTTCTGTGTCCCCGTTTGCCTCAATTTAGGCAGACATTTTGGGATATGTCATTTATCTTCCCAGAAGATTATAACGATTTTGCCTTTGCCCTTTTCGGTACCCCAGAAGCCTTTGGCCAAGCCTTGGCTTTCTAGAATGTCGAAGTAAGATGCGCCTTGCGCTTCTTGCCTAATTGCAAACTTTGGCTTCGTCTCCTTGAGAATACCCATTAACTCTCCAAGAGTTTACTATTGCAATATTTATTTCTAAGATCTAAGTATAGATCTATGAAGATCCTTCAATTTCAATATCATACTATAAGGATCTAATCCTTGGTTCTGATTAAGAAATTAAGGAGTCTATTTGGCAAGCATAATAGAATAAGCACTAAAGTTATCATCACATGAATATTCCAAATATCATGCTCTACTATTTGCTTAACTCCGGGCTTAGGCCTAATATGTTATTTTATCAAATAAAGTAACTTATTAGTTTCCAGGACCATCCTGAAACTTTATTCCCAATTTGAAAATTAAAGTCGTTTAAATACATTTTCCCCAGGATTATGTTTTAAACACTAATCTTTCAATTTTATCTTGATTGCTATAGTCCAACTATTCAATCAACGATTTTAGGTACTATTTATTATAATGATTACTATAGTCTAACTATATAATCAACTATAATTTAATTGATTAAATTCAATTATATTGATTACTATAATCCAATTATATATTCAACTATAAATGAAATAGTTTGAATACAGTCCAACTGTTTTAAAACAACATTAATTATTAGTCCAACATTAAGGGTCTCATCATCATACACCCTTAAACATGCATTCTAAACACATAATAAATAGCATATGAAATAAAATAATAATGATATGCGGATGGATACTTTACATTGATCCTAGATCAAATCTCTCATTTTCTCTCTCCAACTAGCAAATGTATTTACTTCTACCCGTTACACTACACTTCTAAAGAAACCTCATTTACATTGAGGGGAATAGGTGAGAGAAGAGAATACAAGAGTATAGAGGTGATAAAGCTGGACACGCATGTCCAATTAATAAATCAAATTTATTACAACAATTTCCAAATTGCCCACCCATCTAATATCCATCTGATATACATTATTCATGCATCGCAACCATGTATTCACACAAACATGTTATCAATCAATCTAATCCAATTAATTAATCTGAATATTAATGACCATCAAATGTTCAAACAACGATTTGATTTTGCGAGAGTCAAACTCATTTTGCGAATAAGTACTCAAAGTAAGAATTCTTGAATTAAATTAAACTACAACATTAAATCCAATTTAATTTGTATTTAATACTAATTCATTATTTAATTCCAAATTAAATATTACACTTTTTAATGTATCTTTACGACTTAGATTCCAAATCTAATCATTACGGGTCTCAAAGCCCGATTAACATCCAATGTTAATTTAATTAAAGTCCAATGGGCTTTTCATTAATTTCTTAAGGCATGGACTTTTGGTCAACATGGGTCAAACCCAAATACCAAAGCCCATTTAAGGAATCACCATTATTTGCCTAGAAACCAATATAGGCCCATTAGACCCAATTAATACATTAAGGTCCATTAGTCATAATTAGACTTTATGGATATGGTTTTGGGCCCAATTGGATCCAACCAATTTAGCCTAAACCCATCTTGGTACAACCAAGCCCATTAAGCCCAATTACAACCTTTAAGGCCCAATTCCAAAATAATCCCAATTAATTAAATTACCAAATTCCAAATTTCATAACTTAATTAACCTAAGTGTATAGCCATAATTAATTACCCAAATTAACATTTCCAAAACACCAATTTGTACAATTAATTATGCTCATTAACATCAAAACATGTCCAACACATTTTGATCAAAAATCAAACCCATTTTCCATGCTTCTACACTCACGGCATTTTAGGGAATTTATGTCCAATTTCAAATTCAATCCAATTAAATCTCAAATTAACATTTCCCAATTGTTTCAAGTCATCCAATGATCAAAGAAACAAAAAATACCATGACTTATGGCAACAATTAGATTCGGCCAAGCCAACCCAATTTGGGGAAAATTGTTCCAAATCAATTTTCATGAAATTAAATACATCCAACTTCAATTAAACATCATTCAAGCATACTCAATCAATTAATTTTATCAAATCATGCTCAAATTCAATTTACCCAATTTTAACCCTAAGTTAAAGTTTCATGCTCAAATGGCTCAAGATACCATTGTTGGGTTTCCCGAAGGTCCCAAGGATCGATTTAAAGCAATGAAACATATGTGCGAATACATCAAAGAAGTTGCAGAATACTTACATTGATCGGTTGAGGCGATGCGAGGAACAACAAAAACTTTTTAAGCCCTTTGAGACTCCTCCAAGGCTCTCGGCAGTGCAGAGAATTTTGAGCTCAAAATTGTTCCATTTTCGGTCCTCTCCAAGCTCCAAGCTTCTCTAATGGTGATTCCAAGCTCACAAGTGGGTTTCCCTATCACCTTAGGATGACTCCATTGTGTGCTAGCACTCATGATTTTGCAACAAAATCATCACTTTGCTTCTCCTTAGCTCTCAGCAGTAGCAGAAAAATAGAAGAAGAAAAGAGGTCCAAGACCATGTGAGAGAGAAGAGGGAAAAAGGCTCCAAACCGTGTAAGGGAGAGAGAAGTGTATTTTGGTTGTTGGAAGAATAAGTGTATCTAATACACCAAAAGGAAAAGTCAAATACCAAATAATTAAATATGGTAAATGTCTTTCAAAAGTCTAACTTGAGTGTCAAACACTCTTCCAACAACAACCATTACTATTCACTCAATCAAGTGAAAGTTGTCACATCAATCAAAGTGACAAGTGATTTGACGCTTGATGACTTGTGGGCCGCACTTGAATTCGAAATGTGAGTGCGCTCGCAAACACTCTCGGGCTCGGGTTCGCTAATTCCAAATTAATGAATTTTCCGTTTCGACGTAATTAAATAATTATGCCTAGCAAAATCACTATTCACGTCGCTAACGAATTAATTCTAATTAACTCGTTCGCCCGAATTAAAATATAATTTCAATTCCGCGTCGAAATCCAATTTCGTATAATATATCGAATATATTATTTTATCGATTAATTCCAAATTAATCATTTTTCTCTCTTTAATTGATATTTTATCCCAGATAAAATATCCGCAATTAATCCCAGATTAATTTTCTCTCTCAACATTAATTAATCCCAGATTAATAGAGTGCGAGTCATACATCATCGGCGAATCTTCGCGAAGCGACCCATGAGATCCCCGGATATGTTGGCAGAAAATCGGTCGTCGGACTATCCGAACACGTAAGTACCTAGTACTACGTTTTTACCGATTTACAAGACAAGGTTGGCTTCTAGCAAAGCGCCATGCCTACCCAATTCTCCAGAAATATCCTTACAGGAATATGTGATCTATATCAGGCGTAGTATATACATAGTATTGCGTATTTCAATCCAGTATCGGATGTCACGTCCAAGGCATGGGGCTGGAAATGTGTCTGCCCCGTACGAGGCACATATCGGATCTCTGGTAACTAGTTTCTATAATCGGATAAACATGACCTAGTCTTAATATCCCGATAGCTGCAGCATATAAGAGAACGAGTTCTGTATCCAACATGATCATCATCTCCACTATTACTAGAGAGATACTTCCATCTTCACATCACACCGAATACACTACGATTCTCAATATACCCAGAAGAGGCGTACACAGAACCTGTTAAAGCCCTGGACGACCAAAACCAAAGTACATTGATTGTCGCAAGTATTAGCGGTGCAAGTCTCAGGTTAAGACCAAATACACCTACCCTGATTCAGACTTCCATAGACACATAGTAATACTACCAATGGAATTCTGAGGGGTTTATGCAGAGCGAAGCTATTTTCCGTACCATCGGTAAAATACAACCTCCTACTACACTTGCATGAGTATCCTATACCCAAATATATGAGAACTATGCCGTTATGCTCCCACAACGCGCACAAGTGTAATACTAGTCTATTCCGCATTATCGATGTCCAATCTCGATAATACTACGACTAGGGATATTTAATGATTAAATCTTTATGGATTGATATTGTCTCATATCATCTCAATCCAGGAACTAATCATATGGACCTTTCATCATTTATACATCTTGGTGATCTAATCACAAAATGTAAAGAGCAATTTCCTTTCTCACATAGTTAATTTGTACAACAACACCATGATCTGTACAAATAGTGACGCTATGGGTCATAACTGTCCAACACTCGGGTCGGGCTCGGACCGGGCCCGAGCTTGATTTTTTAATTATAAAAAAAATATTATATAAAGATATATATATTTTATAAATAAAAATATTTTATTATTTATTTAAGACCGGACCCGGTGTTTTTTATTATAAAAAATTATAAATATAAAAAATTTATTGGACCATATTTTTTTATTATAAAAAATTATAAATATAAAAAATTTATTGGACCATATTTTTTTATTAAAAAAAAATAATAAATATAAAAAAATTATTATAAAATTTATATATTTTATAAATTAAAATATTTATTTATTTATTTTAAGCCGGCCCGGGTCCGTGTTACCCTGGGCCGGGGTTGCCGGGCCGGGCCAGGCTTCGGGCTTTTCTGCCACCCCTAAAGACAAGCACACAATCTCATGCATACATTAAATCGCTAAGCATGGCAATGTAAATAAATAATAATCTAAACATAAACGTAGAAGAGACATAATCAAATTCCTAATGCGAAAGAAATAACTAAATCATGCTTGGAAATAATCAACTAATCATGCATAAAAAATAACATACCAAACAACCTAATCATGCATAAAAGTAACATACTATTTCTAACAAACAACAAATAAACATAAGATCGGATGACACGAAATATGTGCGTCTCTCAAGCGATACGTGGCATTGTATCCCGAGTGCAGACCGCACTATCGTCCATTCAGATTCGGCTACGGAATTTACGTCCGGGTTTCCATCCGATATACCGCAAGAGATAACACATATTTTATTCATCCCATGGCCACAACTTACATGAAACTATAATACGCATGCGAAGAAATAATAATAACCAACGGAAAGAAAGTGCGAGAATAAATAAAAAGGTGCCCTCAGGTCTAACCTCTTAAGTCGTCTCTTGGAAGTGCGTTACACGATTGTCGGAAGGGTTGATGCTCCACAACTTTTCTGATTTACTGGTTCGTTGTTTTCCTTCGTTGCCTCGCTATTTTGGGATGATGTTTCCTCTGTTTCGCTGCTATTTTTTGGTCAATGTTTTACAGTAATTGGGGACTATTTTGGCTTACTATTTTACGGTAATTTTGGTGTTTCAGGGGCTGAATTTCGGTGGTAAATGGGTAGATTTTAGGGACTATTTTCGGTGGTCAAGACAGTGGAGTTTTGGTGGTTTCAGGCAGTGCAGTTTCAGTAGTTTCAAGGTGTAGTTCAGGGTGTGTTTTTCTGTAGTTTTAGGGTGCAGTCCAGGGCTGTATTGGTTGCTGTTTGGCGTGGCTTTAGGGCTGCTGGATGGGTGTTATTTGTGCGGAAATGGAGGGCTTTATTGGTTGTTGTTTGTGGTTACGTGAGTGGGCTATTGAAGGATGTGTGAACGTAAAGGGCGTTGCTAGGGTTCTTCTTGACTGGTTGAGTGGCTACGTGAATTGAAGGGTTGTTTGTAGGTGTTATTGCGTGAAGGTCAGAGGCTATTTGAAGGGTCTTTGGGTGAAAGTCAGGGGCCGTGTGAGGGGGATTTGCGTGAAGGTCCAGGGCTGTGTGAGGGGGATTTTTGCGTGAAAGTCAGAGGCTTGTGTTGAGAGGGGATTTGCGTGAAGGTTAGGGGCTATGTGAGGGGGATTTACGTGAAGGTCAGAGGCTGTGTGAGTGGGATTTGCGTGAAGGTCAGGGGCTGTGTGAGGGGTCTTTAGGCGTGAGTGAATGGCAATGTGTGAGTGAGTGGGCGTGAATGCTCTTGGGGTGTAAAGGGTTGGCTTATGGTCTTTTTTATAGGAGAGGGTTGGGGGTTTACCTTATGCGAATAGGGAAGGAATATTTTGTAATTATGGGGGGTATCTTTAATTGGTGAGTCATAAGGAGAAATCTATTTATATTAGGAAGGTAATTGGTGGGATTGATTTGATTTTATTTAGTTTAGGCATGTGATTTAATTTAATTAGGAAGGTGATTGATGAGATTTAATTTGAATCTTTTAATTTGGGAAGGTGATTTGTCTTGATTTCAACATGTGTTTAATGTGTGAATTGGTTATTTTGGAATGGTGATGGGCATGAATTAGGTCATTTGGGCGTGTGTTTGGTTCTTCTTGGTGGGCTTGGTGTGTGGCTTGGTGGTGGTTTGGGCTTAATGTGTGGCTTGCGGGGGTTTGGGCTGAGGATGAATTTTAAAACAGAGGTCCAACGAGAGAACCCGCAGTTAAGTAAATGAATTTAGTCCAACAAGATATAGATTTCTGACTTTTTCCTTTCGACGTCTGTTTCCCGCTACTTCCAAAACTTAAAGAGGAGTGCCTTCGTACGAGACTCATCATTGAGACTTACATGCAATAATGCAGTGCCTACAGTCGCCCCCACTTTAATGGGACTTGTGCAATGTGTAACAGTGACAATCCTATCAAAGTTATGCAATGCATTTTTACTTACCTGGCTCGCCAGCTACCACCTGACTTGCCTGCTGCTTCGAACTGAGTTGATGATGCAGTGGGCCTCGACCTTGGGACGCATCCCAATAATTGCAACTGATGTGTGGGCCTCTACCCTGGGACGCATCCCAAAACTGATGATGATTGAATTCTTGGCTCGCCAGCTGCCACCCGACTTGCCTATTGCTTCGAACGGAGTTGATATGGTGGCGAGGTACTTCGACCTCTAGGCTTTGTTCCCGAACCACCGAATGTGGGCTTCATTCCAGAACTGTGCTGATGATGCAGTGGGCCTCGACCCTGGGACGCATCCCGAAAAATTGCAACTGATGTTTGGGTCTCGACCCTGGGACACATTTTAAAACTGATGATGTAGTGGGCCTCGACCCTGGGACACATCCTGGAACTACAACTGATGATGCAGTGGGCCTCGACCCTGTGACGTTTACCGAAACTGCAACTGACAACGGGGGCCTTGACCCTGGGATGCATCCCAATACCACTGACAATGTGGGCCTCGACCTTGGGACGCATCCCAAAACTGATGATGTAGTGGGCCTTGACCCTGGGACGCATCCCAGAACTACAACAGATGATGCAGTGGGCCTCGACCCTGGGACGCATCCCGGAACTGCAACTGACAACGGGGGCCTCGACCCTGGGACGCATCCCGGAACTGCAACTGACAACGGGGGCCTCGACCCTGGGACGTATCCCAATACCGCTGGCAATGTGGGCTTCCACCATGGGATCCATTCTCGAAATTGATACTGATGTGGGCCTCAACCCTGGGATCCATTCCCGAAATTGATACTGATATGGGCCTCAACTCTGGGATCCATTCCCGAAACTGATACTGATATGGGCCTCAACCCTGGGATCCATTCCTGAAACTGAAACTGATATGGGCCTCAACCCTGAGATCTATTCCCGAAACTGATACTGATGCGTTGTTGATTCTGGTTGGCTTACTTTTGCCGCTTCCTCCTTTTTTTTTTTGAAACCTGTAAATTCAAAACAGAACAAACACAAAAAGGAATGCAAGTACGTTATGTGTATGCATGCATGCATGAATGAATTTCCTACTCCGTGGGTTAGGCCTTCCGCCGGTCCTCCTGGTGATCGCTCGGTCTTCGCTTCCTCAGGCAAAATACTGCTTCAATCTGTCCATGTTGATCGACTCGGTGAACTCGTTCCCTTCCAAGTCTGACAGTCTCTCTGCCCTATTTCCCATTACTCTCTAGACTATGTAGGGTCCTTCCCAGTTGGGTCTGAACTTTCCTCTCGGGTCTGTCATTGACGGCTTCGACTGCTTAAGCACCAGATCACCCTTTCTGATCTTAGTAGGACGCACCTTCTTGTTGAATGCTTGAGCCAACCTCTTCTGGTATAACTGCATATGACATAAAGACTTCATTCTTTTTTCATCCAGCAATGTTAATTGTTCAAATCTCTGTGAGGCCCATTCTTGTTCAAGTAACTTTGCTTCTGCTAGTACCCACATAGACTGTATCTCAATTTCCATTTGTAGTACTGCTTCCATCCCGTAGACCAAAGAGTAAGGTGTGGCTCCCGTTGCTGTTCTCACAGAAGTTCTGTACCCCCACAAGGCATACGGTAGCTTGTCAGCCCAATCTTTATAGTTCTCCGTCATTTTGGCTAACATCTTCTTTATTGTCTTATTGGCTGCCTTACAGCCCCATTTGCATGCGGTCTGTAAGGTGACGACTTATGATGTCTTATCCCGTACTTCTGTAGCATTACCTTCATTTCTCCTTGAAACTGAACTCTGTTGTCCGTAACTACGTGATGCGGCATTCTATATCGACAAATGATGTTCTGGGCTTTGAACTTTGCCATCTGCTTTGCTGTAACATTGCAAAATGACTCGGCTTCCACCCATTTCGAGAAGTAGTCTACTGGCACTACTATAAAGCGATGTCCATTCGATGCGTGCGGTCAAATTTCTCCAATCATATCAATTCCTCATGCTGAGAAAGGCCACGGCTCTGACAGCCCGTGCAACTCTGTGTGCGGTAAATGGTTCAAGTTACCTTGTTCTTGACAATCATGACAATGCTTTACCAGCTTCGCGCAGTCAGCTTCCATGGTCGACCAGTAAAAGCCTTGTCTTACTATCTTACGAGACAAATTCTATCCGTTCATGTGCGGTCCACATACTCCGGCATGTACTTCTTTCATTGCCTTCTGAGCCTCTTCTTTTCTTAAACACTTCAGCTGGATGCCATTTGCTTGTCTCTTGTATAGTTCTCATTTCAAACTCACATATTGAGAAGCCAACTTCTGGATGGCTATCCTATCTTTTCTGCTTGCTTCTCTGGGAATTCCCCCGTTCTAGATATCTCTGAATATCGTAATACCAAGGTTCCCATCGTCGACCTCTACTTCTAATATCCTTTCTATCTCGTAGACGGGTCTGTTTGCTGTCGTCAACATTAGAGGTCTCATTACCAACTTCTCCAGATTTTCCCAAGTCGCGGCTAATATAGCTAACGCGTCGGCCATTTGGTTCTCTTCTCACGGTAAGTGCTAGAATTTATAATCGGGGAGGGTTTGTGCCAGACTCTTGAGGTGGAATAGGTACGGTTTCAACCGGTCTTCCTTCAATTCCCATTCTTCTTGCATCTGTCGGACTACCAACATCGAGTCTCCGTAGATTTCCACGTTCTTAGCCTTCAAGGCTATCAGTGCCGTCAGCCCGAAGGCACACGCTTCATACTCAGCCATGTTGTTGGTCACTCCGAACGTCAACCTCTTGGCCATAGGCAGTGTTTCTCCTTCGGGGGTTACTATCAAAATCCCTATTCCGGCTCCTTTACAGTTCACCGCTCTGTCGAAATACATCATCCATCCTTGGACTGTTATTGCTTAGATTTCCTCGTCTGGGAATTCAAACTTGTATTGGTCTCCCTCTATGGGTTGTAATGCCAGGAACTTTGCTACAACTCGCCTTTTGATTACTTTAGAAGTGAGATACTCAACATCAAATTCTATCAGCAATACCAACCATCTGCCTAACTTCCCTACTAGCGAAGGCACCGAATGCAAATACTTCAAGGGATTCTCCTTTGCTACTACTTGGATCTTGTACGATTGGAAGTAATGACGCAGTTTTATGGACGCCCATACTACTGCCAAACAGATCTTCTCCACTTCTTGATAGCGAGCTTCATACAGAAGCATCTTCTTACTGAGATAGTGGACTGCATGATCTGCTCCGTCTCATCTGCTTGTACCATCATCGCCCCCAGCGCTTCAGGTTCTATGGCCAAATATAGTACCAAGGGTTTGCCTGGTCTCGGAGGCTTCAAGACAGGAGGTTTCACCAAGTATTTCCTGATCTTGTCGAAAGCTTCTTGACATTGCTCATTCCATTTCACTGGCTAGTCTTTCTGCAGCAATTTGAAGATAGGCTCACATACTGAAGTCAACTTGGAAATGAACCGGCTGATGTACTGAATTTTCCCGAGGAATGCTCTAACTTCTTTCTCTATCTTTGGGGAGGCATTTCGGTAACCGCCTTGATCTTTTCAGGGTCTACTTCTATTCCGCCCATTCCGACCGTGTGTCCTAGTAACTTTCCTGATGTTACTTCAAACATGCACTTCTTGGGATTCAACAGCAAGCTGTACTTGTCGACTCGTTCAAGGAATTTCTCTAGTGCTTCTATATGTCCGCTTCTCGTCTCTAATTTCACCATCATGTCATCCACATATACCTCAATCTCCTTATGCATCAAGTCATGGAATAACGTAGTGTCCATCCATTGGTAAGTCGCTCATGCATTCTTAAGTCCAAACGACATCACTTTGCAACAATACGTACCCCACTCTGTGACAAAGGTAGTCTTATGTTTATCTTCTTCAGCCATAAGAACCTGATTATATCCAGAGAACCCATCTGCGAATGAGTACATGGCAGATAAGGCCGCACTATCAACCAATACATCTATATGAGGTAAGGGAAAATCATCATTCGGGCAAGATTTGTTAAGGTCTCGGTAATCCACACACATCCTGACCTTCCCATCCTTCTTCGGCACTGGCACAATGTTTGCCAACCACTCGGGGTACTTCACTACTTCCAGGAATCCCACATCTATCTGCTTCTTGACTTCTTCTCTAACCTTCTCAGCCCACTCAGGTCTCATTCTTCAGAGCTTCTGCTTTACCGGTCTCATGTTCGGATAGGTCGGTATTGCATGCTGGGCGATACTTCTATCTACTCCAGGCATGTCCTCGTAGGACCAGGCGAATATTTTAGCATATTTGACTAGCATCTCTTCTAATTTCTTCCGCTCGTCAAAGGTAATCTCACTTGCAATTAGAATCTCCTTGGGGCTCTCAGGCGTACCAAGGTTAAATGTGTTCGTTTTGGTTGAGTTGATATCAAATATACTCAAGTCATGCATGTTCAAAGGGAGAGACTCAGACAAGTAAGCGAAATGAATGTCTTTATTATTAGCGAATGCATGAGTACACTCAAATAAATCAGGAAGATAAATGTCTTCGTCATCCACAGACACTTCATCCTCCGCAACCGGGTTTTCTCAGTCTCCTTATTCTCCTCGAGGGTCAGGCTCTCCAGCTTCATCAGCTATTCTTCCCACTTGTCTTCTTTCTTCACAACTTCTTCCGTCAGCGGTTTCTCACCCAGCATATCCTGGAAGATTTCAAACCATGGTACTATGACCCCATTAACTTCCACTGGTTTAGGCTCTCCTTGATACCCAGTAGCTTTCACGAAGTATTCCGTCAGCTTCAATCATTTCTTCTTAGCCTTCGGCTTATCCTCATCATACTTGTATCCCAAACCTCTCCTGGTGGTCTGCCCCTTGAAGTCGGGCAATGCTCCTCCAACATCTGAGCATGTGTCTGGCTCGAACTTCATCTTCTCCATGATCCTAGCCACCTTAGGATCTACCCTCTCCTCAAAGGTTGCTGACACTTGGAACCTCGTGAAAGGTTGTATCTCCAAAGCGGCCACATCATTGTCTACTTCAGCTCTGATAGTGACAATCCCTCCCCCATACGGAAACTTGATGACTTGATGCAGAGTGGAGGGCACGCCCCCAACCTTGCGAAACCATGACATTCCCAATAACAAAGCAAAAAAGTGGCCGGGATATCAAGCACTGTGAACTCAACCTCATCCTCAATTGGTCTTACTTTGACCACTGTAGTGAAAGTACCCTCAACTCCTCGCTACTGATCATCATATGCCTTGATGGTCATATTATAGGGACTCAGATCTGTCATCTTTATACCCAACCTCGACAAGATCTTCAAATGACACACATTGATAGATGAGCGTCATCCACCATTACACAAGATATTTTCTTACCCCTCACTTCAGCTCTTATGAATAAAGGCCTATTATGTTCCTTCCCTCCGCCGGGAGTTCCTCCTCAGAAAAGGTTATCATATGTAAAGCTTCCTTATACACCGATCCTATAAACATTGCGGGGTTGGCATCCTCCGGTACTACTATCTTGCTCAAGGCCTCAACCATGGCACGCTTGTGCTCCTGCGATGCACACAACAACTCCCAAATGCTCAGTTGTGCTCGTGTCTTCTTCAACTGACGCAACACTACATCTCCTTCAACATTATCCATGTTCTCGGCCACTTCTCTACCTTCTGCCAACACTTCCTTGCCTATCTCTGCCGTATCATTATAGAAACGCCCACTGCGCGTCATTCCTTTCACCTCCTCTTTATCACTGCTGGAGAAGTCCAACCAGAAATTCTTCCCCAGCTTTGCTTCATCTTCACTGTTGCTATCCCAAATCCCCAGGCGAAAGGCTTGGTGGTCAAAGGTTTGAAGGACGAGGCTTTCAGGTAGGCGGAGCTAATCATATAGGTAGGTGGTGGGACATAGTGATACTTAGGCACATGGTTTCTGTGTGTGTTAGGTTGCTTCTTTTCGGGGTCGGGTATTTTGTGGGAGTCGATGAGGTCTTGGATTTCGTGCCTGAGGCAGGCGGCGTTGTCGATGTCATGGCCTTTCTGTTGGTGGTAATGACAGTAAAGGTTCAGGTTATAGTGTGGTGGTGGAGGATTGGGGAGTGGTCTAGCTTCTAAGGGTTGACAAAAATTCTTCCCCTGCTCATTTCGAGCGTCGCGACGCGCAAAGCCTTGCGCGTCGCGACGCCTAACATGCACTAAGAGCTGCTAACGTGCACCGGGTCCACAAGTCAGAATCTGAGAAGTTTGACTTTGCTAACGTGCGCCGTGCCACGTGTCACCATCACAGACGGTCTGCTGACGTGCGCCGTGCCACGTGTCATCATCCTACGGTGCCGACAATCGCCAACACCATGTTTCTCCACGTGTCACTCCACCTGTATGCCACGTCATCAGCCACATCACCGGTTGACCGAGTCAAAGTTCCACTTCATCATCAACCAATCACAGCGTGCCACGTGTCACAATCTTATGGTGCCGATAATCCCTTTCACCACATGTCGCCACATCAGCGCCACGCCAGCACAATTATTGAATCAAATTATCCGCAATCGCACATCAGCAGATAAGAATTTGAACCGGCCAATCACGTGTTGACACGTCACCGAGTCGTGACGCATGAACAAACTTGGCGTCGCGACGCGGGGAGCTTATTGGGGCTTATAAATAGAGTGAAATTTCAGTTTCAGATGTACCTTCCTCTCTGAATTCTCTGATGTAAATATGGAGTTTTCTATCTAGTTTCTTTTAAATTTTAGTTTTGTAATTAATTTTAATTACGTTCTGAAATAATTGTAATTTACTTTTTTTACTTTTACAGTTTTTACTATTCAACATGAGGATGTAACTTCCCCCTGCTAGGGTGAAAGGTAATTCTTTTACTATTGCTATTTAGATTAATCTCCCTTAAATATAATATATTCACTATTTAAAATTTGACTTAAAAAGGATACCGCTATATTGGTCGGTTGGTAATTATTTTAATCTGATTTAAACATGACTAAGCAAGGATACCGCCATATGGTCGGTTGGTAATTAAATTTTCTTACCGTCTATAGGGCAGGTTTATTTTGATTCCGCCTTTATGGCTGGTTTGACTAATTTGACTTAATCAAGTTACCTCCTATATGGCTGGTTGGTAAAATAATCACAAGTTAATATTATATTAAGGGAGATATTCTAAATAGTAAATAGTAAAAGCTGATCCTTTTACCTTAGCATTTTATTTTATTGTAATTACTTTACCGCAATTACTTTTCAGTATTTTTACTTTATGTCTTTTACTTTTAAGTTTTTACTAGCCCTAGTTATGTGTTGTAACTAAATTAGTTATCTAGGGTTGTGATGAATTCTAATATTACCGGTTTATAAGGGGTTATTTTATAGTTTGGGTAATTTAAAGGTTTACTTATTAAGTCTTAAGCTTAATGCGTCTTGTTATTGGCCACTAATAAGATTGATCTGGTAAATCTAAAATAAACTTGACAAAGGATTTTAGGTTTCAGCCTTAGACTTAATTGCCCACGATCTTCCTTGAGGATAGATACCCTTTAATAGATTTCCTTACAGGATAGACATATACCTGTCGGGCGGGGGTAGCCATAATTGGAACTTAAACTTAATGAATCCAGGTAATTTGGTTGACATAGACATATGGTTTAATTGGGTTATACTGGTATTTTGCGTTTGACCAATGTCAGAGGCTTTCGCATAATTTAGTGTTCCAGGTTAGTAAACCAATTTATTACACAAAACATATAATAATCACTTCATCTTTAAAATGATATTGGAAGAAATCACAACCCTAGATAGTTTTTAATTTTGAATTTTCTTAAACCTACCTTCGTGCAATTTTATTTACTTGTTTTAAATTTAAAATCTTCACCATTTCAAATCAATCAGTCAACCTGTTAGATACTAGTAATCATTTGACCTCATAAAATTAATAGATTAGGTATTAAGTCCTCGTGGGATCGATACTTTTTATACTACTTGAACGATACGTGCGCTTGCGTTATACGCGTGTGTGTAAAGCACCGGTCAAGTTTTTGTGCGTTGCCGGAGACTTATTTATCTTTCACTATTAGTTTTAAGGTTAGATACATTTACTTGTATCTAATTTTCTTTTTACTTATTGTTTTTTATTTCTTGTGTTTCAAGTTATCAGAAACTTCATGAGACGAACCAGAAGCTTTGAACTCCGACCGCTTGACCCAAGATTGAAAGAACCATCAGACAGTTGAGAAAGGAAAGGCGAGAAGGCCAAGAAGTAATTGTTAACATGGAACCTGAACCTTTGGAGGTTCACCACCAATTCCCATCCGAGACAGAACCATTCCGGTGGTTGACAGACTCATTTCTTGTATTGTACTTCCTCCCTTACCAGCAAATGCAGGTGACATTCAAAACAGCATTCAGATGATTCAGCAGTCAGTTCAGTTTGGGGGGAATGCAACTGAAGATCCTAATGCCCACATCAGCAACTTCCTGGAAGTTTGCGGCACTTTCAATTATAACCGAGAAGTTGAAGAAGTAATGAGACTACGTGTTTTTCCATACTCCTTGAAGGACAGAGCTAACGCTTGGCTACAGTCACTACCAGCAGGTTCCATCACAACTTGGAACACTTTAGCCACCAAATTTCTTGCAAAGTACTTTCCACCAGCCAGAACTGAAAACTGAGGAATGACATCACATCCTTTGTAACAAGACTCGGAGCGGAAAACTCTCTACGAAGCTGGGAAAGGTACAAAGATTTGCTCCGGAAATGTCCTCACCATGAGATTCCAAAATGGCTTCAAGTCCAAACTTTCTATAATGGACTTTTGGACTGATGAGAACCACAATCGATGCTGCTGCTGGAGGAGCTTTAATGGAAAAATGAGAAGATCAAGCCTGAGACCTAATCGAAGAAATGGCCATCAACAATTCCGTGTGGCCAACAGAAAGGAGAATGATCCAAATAATAGAAGGAATTTATGAAAGTGGAGCCAATACAGCAGTCAACGCCAAGCTGGATCAGATATGCAAA
The DNA here is from genome assembly GCA_019454045.1 of Zanthoxylum bungeanum. Taxonomy (NCBI): domain Eukaryota; kingdom Viridiplantae; phylum Streptophyta; class Magnoliopsida; order Sapindales; family Rutaceae; genus Zanthoxylum; species Zanthoxylum bungeanum. The sequence continues at coordinate 40,181 of SKCR01046784.1, forward strand.
TTCATGGAGACTCTTACTACTGGATCCACAAGTTCACCATATAGAGGAGAACAGAACCAAACCAACTTGAAGAAACGGTGAATTTTGTCAACAATTTCAACAGACAGGGGAACCATCCATATTCCAACACCTACAACCCAGGGTGGAGGAATCATCCTAATTTTTCATGGAGCAACAATTCAGGGTAAAAGAACAATCCACCACCTGGATTCCAACAGCAGAACTATCCACCACCTGGATTCCAGCAACAGAACAAAGGCCAGGAGCAGACAAATGAACTAGGAATAGCAGAAGTGCTGGCTGAGTTAAAAAAGTACGATGCTATGTTTCAAAACCAATCTGCTTCCATCTAAGCACTGGAGAATCAAATCGGACAACTGGCTAATGCTCAGAGTTACAGACCGCCAGGTAATCTTCCCAGCAACACAGAACCAAATCCAAGGAACAGAGGGAAGGAGCAATGTCAAGCCATTACTTTGAAAAACGGTACTGAGATCAACAAAGATATTGGAATCAAGGCATCCATTGAAAAAATTTTCAAAAGAAACAAGGCAATAGACAGAGGAAAAAGAAGCAAAGGAAAAAGAAAAAGATCAGATCATTCCACCTCCACCTTTTCCTTAGTGACTTCAGAAAAACAAACTGGACAAGCAGTTTGCTCGTTTCTTGGAGGTTTTCAAAAAGCTGCACATCAACATCCTATTTGAAGAAGCCTTGGAAGAAATGCCCAGCTATGTCAAATTCATGAAAGACATTCTTTCACGAAAATGAAGATTGGGAGACTACGAGACAGTAGCATTAACTGAAGAATGCAGTGCCATCATTCAGAGGAAACTTCCCCAAAGTTGAAAGATCCTGGCAGTTTCATTATCCATGCACCATTGGAGAACATTACATCGGTAAAGCTTTATGTGATTTAGGAGCTAGTGTTAACTTGATGCCTTTTTCAATTTACAGGAAACTGCAGATTGGAGAAGCAATGCCTACCTCAGTCTCGTTGCAACTTGATGATCGAACACTCGCATTTCCAAGAGGTGTTGTTGAAGATGTGCTGGTCAAAGTCGACAAACTCATTCTCCCAGCAGATTTCATCATCCTTGACATGGAAGAAGATAAAAAAGTACCTATCATTCTTGGGAGACCATTCTTGGCTACAGGTAAAACTGTGATTTATGTGCAAAAATGAGAACTGACCATGAAAGTGCAGGACCAAGAAGTTACCTTTAATGTTTCCAAAGCCATGAATTCCCAAGCAATAAAAAGGAAGAAGAATGCTTCAGAGTTGATGTTGTTGATAGTATCGTTCATGATACTGAGCCAAATCCCACAGATACACTCGAAGCTTGCATCACCAACATGACTGACAGCGAGCTAGATGCTGAAATCCTGCAATGTATCAACTACCTTGACAAACCATTCCGATTCAAATCAACACCACCTGTTGAAAGCTTGGAACTGCCAAAGAAAGATCCAATCAAACCTTCGATTGAAGACCCACCACAGCTGGAGCTGAAGTTACTTCCGAGCCATCTCAGGTATGCATTTCTTGGAAACTCTTCTGAATTACCTGTTATTATTTCTTCTTCACTAACATTGGAGCAGGAAGAAAAGTTACTGAGAGTATTACGAGAGCACGAAAGAGCTATAGGCTGGACTATAGCAGAAATTCGAGGCATTAGTCCATCATTTTGCATGCACAAGATTATGATGAATGATGAGTACAAACCCACAGTGGAGCATCAACGAAGACTTAATCCAATCATGAAGGAAGTCGTGAAGAAATGAATCATCAAATGGTTGGATGCTGGCATCATTTACCCCATCTCAGACAGCAGTTGGGTAAGTCCTATGCAGTGTGTGCCAAAGAAAGGAGGAATTACTGTTGTCACAAATGAAAAGAACGAGCTGATTCCAACAAGAACGGTGACTGGATGAAGAGTATGCATGGACTACAAGAAGCTAAACAAAGCCACGAGAAATGACCATTTTCCGCTACCATTCATTGACCAGATGTTAGACAGACTGGCAGTACATGAGTTCTATTGCTTTCTGGACGGATATTCAGGGTACAATCAGATTACCATCGCACCAGAAGACCAGAGAGAAAACTACCTTTACATGTCCCTATGGTACTTTTGCTTTCTGCTGGATGCCATTTGGATTATGTAATGCCCCTGCTACATTTCAGCGTTGCATGATGGCCATCTTCTCAGACATGCTGGAGTAGAGTATGGCGGTTTTTATGGATGACTTTTATGTGTTTGGAGATTTTATTGGCCACTGCTTGCAAAATTTGGAACAAGTGTTACAAAGGTGCGAAGATACAAACCTTGTGCTCAATTGGGAGAAATGCCATTTCATGGTATATGAGGGCATTGTTCTTGGACACCGGATCTCAAAAAAAGGAATTGAGGTAGACAAAGCAAAGATTGAAACAATTGAAAAACTACCTCCGTCGACGTCTGTCAAAAGGATTCGAAGCTTTCTCGGACATGCAGGTTTTTACAGGAGATTTATCAAAGACTTTTCCAAGATTGCTAAACCTCTGTACAATCTAGAGAAGAAGGATGTGCCTTTCAACTTCACCAAAGAATGTCAGGAAGCTTTTGAGATTTTAAAACATAAGCTGATTTCTGCCCCCATCATTGTAGCACCAGACTGGACCCTTCCATTTGAAGTGATGTGTGATGCTAGTGATTTTGCTGTAGGTGGAGTTTTGGGACAACGCAAAGCAAAGATTTTCCACACCATTTACCACTCCAACAGAACTTTGAATGAAGCTCAACTCAACTACACAACCACCGAAAAGGAGTTGCTCGCAGTTGTGTACGCTTTTGACAAATTCCATCCTATCTGTTGGGTCCCAAAGTGGTGGTCTACACAGATCATTCAGCAATCAAATACTTGATCACGAAGAAAGATGCCAAACCCAGATTAATCCGTTGGATACTTCTTCTGCAAGAATTTGACGTGGAGATTCGAGATAGGAAAGGGACAGAGAATCAAGTGGAAGATCATCTATCAAGGCTTGAGAATGGAGAAACAGCTGGCAAAGATCTGACAATCAAAGAAACTTTTCCATATGAACAACTGTTTGCCATGAAATAGCATGATGTCCATTGGTATGCTGACTATGTCAACTTCATTGTATCAGGAAAATAGACGTTGGAATGGACAACTCAACAACGGAAGAAGTTCTTCAAATAAGTCAAGCACTATGTCTAGGATGAGCCATACATGTTCAAACATTGTGCTGATCAATTACTGAGGCGTTGTGTTCCACAGGAGGAAGTCAACAGTGTTTTGCAGCACTGTCATTCATCACAATATGGCGGACACTTCAGCGGAAACAAAACTGCAGCCAAAGTCCTAAAATCAGGTTTGTTTTGGCCCACTCTTTTTAAAGATGCTTATCTTTTTGCTCTTCAATGTGACAGGTGCCAGAAAACGGGGAATATTTCAAGGAGAAATGAAGGACCGTTGCAAAACATTCTAGAAGTGGAAATATTCGATGTATGGGGTATTGATTTCATGGGACCCTTTGTTCCATCATTTGGAAACCTGTACATCCTGGTTGTTGTAGACTACGTCTCCAAATGGATCAAAACAATTGCACTGCCATCCAATGATTCAAAAGTGGTGATCAAATTCCTGAAAAAGAACATTTTCACTCGGTTCAGAACACCTCGTGCAATCATCAGTGATGGTGGCACACATTTCTGTAACAGATACTTTGATGCACTCCTATCTAAATACGGAGTTACTCACAATGTTGCCACTGCTTATCATCCACAGTCAAATGGACAGGTTGAGGTTTCAAACAGAGAGATCAAAAGAATCTTAGAGAGAACCGTTGGATCAACAAGGAAAGACTGGTCTACAAAACTAGATGATGCATTATGGGCCTACCGAACAGCTTACAAAACACCCATTAGTATGTCCCCATATCGATTGGTGTTTGGGAAAACGTGCCATCTACCAGTTGAGCTTGAACACAAGGCGTATTAGGCACTGAAGAAGTTGAATCTTGATTCACAAGCTGCAGGAGAGAAAAGACTTCACCAACTCAAAGAATTAGAGGAATTTCACCTACAGGCTTATGAGAATGCCAGATTGTACAAAGAAAAGACCAAGAAATGGCATGACCAAAAAATAGTGCACAGACAGTTGGAACCAAGGCAGCAGGTGCTGTTGTACAACTCAAGGTTGAAACTTTTCCCTGGAAAGTTGAAATCAAGGTGGTCAGGTCCATTTGTGATCACTCAGGTTTTTCCATATGGAGCTGTTGAGTTACGAGATCCCAACATCAATTAAACATTCAAGGTTAATAGTCAGCGTGTCAAACACTATTGGGGATAATCATTTGAGCGACAAAAAGAAAGTGTCACACTTTCAGATCCAGCCTAACGTTCGAGAAGTCACGTCTAGCTGACGACGTTAAACTTAGCGCTTGCAGGGAGGCAACCCAATGAAATTTGTGTATATATTGTGATCTGGTGTGTTTTATTTTTGTGTGTTTTATTTTTGCAGGTAAAGTCATTTCACGATGGAAGAATCTTTCACAAATCTTCGCAAGCAATTTCCTTCTCTCCCTCAAAAATCTCTGATAAAAGTCTACAAAGCTCGCTTGGAACGGATGAGGTTGCTGATGATCAAAGGTATTCCTACTGACATTCGTTGGATTATTGAAGCACGGGTTCGATTGGTAGGTGAGTCTTCTGACTCTTTTATTTCACATCTGCCTGGTTTAGGAAGGAGCACCTATGCTAAAAAGAGAAGAGCCAAAAGAATGTGTGTTTGTTATAAATGTGCTCGTATGTTTTGTGATACTCGTTGTCGTTATTTTTTTAGAATGGTGTCTGATAACCGCAAAGATAAGATTAATTTCATTAGGGATGGCTTGAGATGGAGTCTTTGGATGATATATCTAAAACTCTTGAGATGCATCCCAGTGGATATGTGTATCACGAGATTCGTGTGTTATATGCACAATTTCAAAAAGAAAAACAACAGTTAAGTCTCAGGAATCTGACTAAAAAAGACCATGTTTGCCAATTTATAAGAAAATTAGATGGGAAGCTTGTCCCTGACGCATATACGTTAATCAAGCCACTATTTTTCTTGTACATATTATATCTCTTTGTCTTTTCCTAATAATTGTGATTTGTTTTGTTGTTTTCTTTTATTTTCTCCGACAGAATCCAGACCTTTTTGACTATCATGATTTATTTTACTGTTAACTAATAATTGTCATTTGGCAGGTACTAGTGCTATTATTTTACTCACCCTTTTCAGGTGTTATAAATTCAACTCATCATTGCACTTTTGAAGACATCCAGAGTAAAACATGGAAGCCACTTCAAGAAGACGAGTTGAAAACATCTGTGTGTTTTGCGGTATTAGTGTTGGTACTAAGCCATATTACGTAGAAGCAGCACATGAATTGGGTCGAGTCTTAGCTGCAAGGAATATGCACTTAGTATATGGCGGAGGCAATCTTGGACTAATTGGGATCGTTTCAAAGGCCGTACAGGAATGAGGCAGTCACGTTTTGGGAATCATCCCAAAACCCTTGGCAGAGGCAAATCTTATTGAACCATCAAATGGAGAGGAACTGATCGTACCAGGTATGTCTGAACAACTGGTAGAAATGATTAACCGTGCTGATGCTTTTATTGCTTTGCCAGGTGGCTTGGGTACATTGGAGGAAATTTTTACAGTGTTATCTTGGGCGAACCTGAACATACACCAGAAACCGCTTGGATTGTACAACGTTGAAGGATTTTATGATTTTCTTTGTGTGTTTCTTGATGATGCCCGAAGAAATGGGTTCGTGTCAAAGCCTATAAAAGAACTCCTCTTCACTGCCAGAACTGCTCTGGATCTAATTGACCAAATCTTAGCCTATGAACCGCAAATTGACCATATCCTTTCAAAGATAAATTGGTCCGAGGACGATCATGGTAAGAGGCGTCGGATTAATCTGGATCTTAACCTTTAATTTCCTGTAGAATTTCAGCTAACCAGCTATTATCTTCTAAACTCTTCTTTTACTGTTTAAGACATTGGGGACAATGTCTCATTTACGTTTGGGGGAGGAAATTAGTTGATCAGTATCTTGTTTTTAATGGTGTGTTGTTTTTATTTTTAGTCCAAAATTTTTCAAAAAATACAAAAAATTGAAAATTTATCAAAAATTACAAAAATATTTTGTGTTTTTATTTTGACTAAAAATTTGAAATTGGTAAGAGATAGCTGTGTAAGGAGTTTTCACTCCTAAGACGTATCTCAAACTTATTTCGGAACAAGTTAATTTTTGTTTATTTCCTTTTGAATTATTTAATTTTTGAATTCTCCATAATACTGACTAAAGTGGATCTTCATATGCTCAGTTGGCAGGTATTATCAACATGCATGGTAACATACGGACATGAGCTATAATTGAAAAGTTTGTAATATTCAGTGCTCTAGTTTAATTGGAGGAAACATCTCAAAAAGTGATGGAGTAAAAAAAAAACTTCTGAGATCCGAGTTATTAAGTCTGTAAGGGTGTTTTAACACCTAGTGCCCTAAAGCCAACTGGTTTGGGAGTCACTGGCCCAAAGCTCGCTACATGGATCAAGGATGCTGCAAAAAAATATATATCTGAAGTCTGAGTAATTAAGTCCGTAGGGGTGTCTTAACATCTGGTGCCCTAACGCCAACTGGTTTGGGAGCCACCGACCCAACACTCGCTACATAGATGGAAGATATTGTATATAAATAAAAAAAATCAAAAATCAAAGAAAAAATCAGAAAAATTATTTCATTACTACAAAAATGTGTGAATTTTGATAAAACTTTAGGACAAAAATATTACTCTTTTATCAACTGCACTTGTGACTGTAGAGGGCAAAAATGAGTTGCTTAATATTTTGTTGGCTGTGTATATGGAGAATGATAAATATAATCGGAGAATTTACTTATTCAGTAATTTAGAAAGAAACAAAACAACTAGTAACTTGGAGTAGAAGTTTCACTTGATTAGTCACTAACTTCTTTATTCTATTTTCTCTTTTCTTTTTGCTTTTGTGTGCATTAGTTTCACTACCTTTTTACTTTTGTAAAATGTTTGTGGGTATCATTGTTGTAAACCTTCACGAGACTACAACTCGTCCACTAGGGACACCTATGGGTTTAAAGGCTTGTTGCATACGATAAATGCAACCGTGATCCCTACAAAAGCGGCTTAGTTAAATTTTATTTTAAAGATGTTTATGTTATTTTATTCTATGTTTTGCTCGAGGACTAGCAAAATGTTAGGTTTATGGGTGTGATGAGTGGTAAGTATATCATTATTTCCCACTCATTGACCTAATATTTTGTATAGTTTCTTGAGTTTTGTGAATATTTTGATGTGTTTTGTGTTATTTTGTAGATAAATAAAGTTTCAGGACTCTCTGGAGGTGATTTGGAGCCAAACCAGTGAAAATTAGACAAAAAGGCATTTTGGCGCGTCGCGTCGCAACGCCTAACATGCACCAAGACCTACTAACGTGCACCGGGTCCACAAGTCAGAATCTGAGAAATTTGACTTTGCTAACGTACGATGTGCCACGTGTCACCATCACAACCGATCTGCTAACATGCACCGTGCCACGTGTCAACATCCTACGGTGCCGACAATCGCCATCACCACGTGTCGCCACGTGTCACTCCAGGTGTCTGCCACGTCATCATCCACATCACCGGTTGACCGAGTCAAAGTGCCATGTCATCGCCACGTCATCATCAACCAATCACAGCGTGCCAGGTGTCACAATCTTATGATGCAGACAATCCCTTTCGCCACCTGTAGCCACGTCAGCGCCACGTCAACACAATTATTGAATCAAATTATCCGCAATCGCCACGTCAGCAGATAAGAATCTGAACCGGCCAATCACGTGTTGACACGTCACCGAGTCGCGACGCAAGATCAAATTGGCGTCGCGACGCGGGGAGCTTATTGGGGCCTATAAAAAGAGGTCGAAATTTCAGTTTCAGACTCTGATGTAAATAAGGAGTTTTCTATCTAGTTTCTTTTAAATTTTAGTTTTGTAATTAATTTTAATTACGTTATGTAATAATTGTAATTTACTTTTTTTACTTTTACAGTTTTTACTATTCAACATGAGGAGGTAACTTCCCCCTGCTAGGGTGAAAGGTAATTCTTTTACTTTTGTTATTTAGATTAATCTCCCTTAAATATAATATATTCACTATTTAAAATTTGACTTAAAAAGGATACCGCTATATTGGTCGGTTGGTAATTTATTTTAATCTGATTTAAACCTGACTAAGCAAGGATACCGCCAGATTGGTCGGTTGGTAATTAAATTTTCTTACCGCCTATATGGCAGGTTTATTTTGATTCCGCCTTTTTGGCTGGTTGGACTTAATTTGACTTAATCAGGTTACCGCCTATATAGCTAGTTGGTAAACTAATCACAAGTTAATATATTATATTAAGGGAGATATCTAAATAGTAAATAGTAAAAGTTGATCTTTTTACCTTAGCATTTTATTTTATTGTAATTTACTTTACCGCAATTACTTTTCAGCATTTTTAATTTATGTCTTTTAATTTTAAGTTTTTACTAGCCCTAGTTATGTGTTGTAACTAAATTAGTTATCTAGGGTTGTGATGAATTCTAATATTACCGGTTTATAAGGGGTTATTTTATAGTTTGGGTAATTTAAAGGTTTACTTATTAATTCTTAAGCTTAATGCGTCTTGTTAATTGGCCACTAATAAGATTGATCTGGTAAATCTAAAATAAACTTGGCAAAAGAATTTTAGGTTTCAGCGTTAGACTTAATAGCCCACGATCTTCCTTGAGGATAGATAACCCTTTAATAGATTTCCTTACAGGATAGACATATACATGTCGGGCGGGGGTAGCCATAATTGGAACTTAAACTTAATGAATCCAGGTAATTTGGTTGACATAGACATATGGTTCAATTGGGTTATACTGGGTATTTGCGTCTGACCATTGACAGAGGCTTTCGCATAATTTAGTGTTCCAGGTTAGTAACCAATTTATTACACAAACATAAAATAACCACTTCATCTTTAAAATCATATTGGAAGAAATCACAACCATAGATAGTTTTTAATATTGAATTTTCTTAAACCTACCTTCGTGCAATTTTATTTACTTGTTTTTAAATTAAAATCTTCACCATTTCAAATCAATCAATCAACCTGTTAGATACTAGTAATCATTTGACCTCATAAAATTAATAGATTAGGTATTAAGTCCTCGTGGGATCGATACTTTTCATACTACTTGAACGATATCTGCGTGTAGGCATTGCATTTTCGCATGTGAAACCCGATGATGAGTCTCAGTTGGAGGCACTACCTTTTTAGCTAAGGATATTGCGGGAAATGGAGGTCGGAAGGGGAAATTCAGAATAAGTACGTCATCAGATTCATTTCGCAAGTTCACTCTCTTCGTTAGTGTTGCGTTCGTTACTTCGTTCGAACGTCAAGCAGATTGCGGGTGTTCGTGTAGCGTTCGAATGGACGTTCGAACGGCGTCGTTATTTCTGGTTTTGCCGCTAGCCTCACACCCCAGCCCAATTAGCCCCCAAAGCCCATAAAACACATCCCAATTAATAAAACACATTTAAAACACATAGGAAATTAAATTAAATATTAATTAGATAATGTAATTAAATAAAATAATTAATTAAGTCATATACCAAATTAAATAAAACATAATATAATCATACCTAATTAAGACAAATCAAATATATTAACTTCCTACCTAAACAAAATCACTTACTAAACTAAAAAGATGTCATGCCTAATTAAAATCAATTATAACAAATTAAATATTTTGTATTCCTAATCTAGCCAAGATTTGTCCCCCCTCAATCTAATCCTTTCCTTGTTGAATACCAAATCAAATCATCCTTTTAATGCCAAAATCTCTTCCTTGTGAGACAATGAGTAGCCCTAACCTTTCTCTATATAAACAACCCCTAACCAAGACATGCACTCCCCTAGCTCATACACAAGACTTACACGAAAATCATAACACCAAGAACCCTAGCCACTCACGGCAATAGCAAGAAGCACAAACAAAACTCTTCTCTTCATCTCTCATTCTTTGGCCGAGAATACCACTATCCTCCATCCCCTCCATTACCGAATTTTAACAGCCATTACAACCACCAATACAGCCTCTAACCACCACTGAAAACCACCTCCATAAACTCCCCACACATCACCGAAAATACACCTCCAAAACAGCAGCCAAATCCTCTTAAAACAGTCCCTAAAATCCTCAAAACAGTAACATAAAAACTGCATTCATAATCCTTAAAATAATCACACAAGACTACACTAAAAACCCACAAAAAAACACTCGGAACAGTCCGTTGAAATGTCAAAACAAGTTACCTGAACAGTGAGCAGCAAAACAGAGACCGAACAGCAGCGGAACGGAGATCGAACAGCAAGCAAAACAGCAAAACAGTGAGCTAGGACGCTAAACCAGTGAACCGGAGAAGTTGAGGAGCCTTACCCTTCCGACGTCCGTGAAACGCAAGCTTGAAAGTTGGCAAAAAGGTTAGACCTTAGGGTATTTTCCACACTCGTTTTCTGTTTTATTTGTATTATTTATTGAGTATTGCTTGCATGATTGTTATGATGAAATGCATGTTGTGGCCCTTGAGTAGATAAATATGCGTGAATTATGAGATGTTGTATGTTGTGGCTTTAGAATAAAATGAGAGATGTGTCAACTCTCGCGGTATATCGGATGGAAACCCGGACATAAATTTCATAGCCGATTCCGAATGGACGGTAGTATGATCTGTACTCGGGATACAACTCCATGTACCGCTTGAGTAAACGGCACCCTCTTTTGTGTTGTGTTGCTTTGATTTATTTATTTTTCGTCACTTGAATTCTACATGTTACTTATTTATGCATGATTCAATCGAGCGCATGGGCTTAGTAAGTGCGATGAAAGGTCCCCTATTTGAAGGGGTTAAAACCCTTTACCACGATGCTTTACCGCGCCGGTTGATGTGTGTTCGGTTGAATGCAAGATACGTTCAATCGGGCATACTAAGTTTGGTATTATTGTTTCTTTATTCTTTGTATGCATGATGTGATCGAGTGCATGGGCTTAGTAAGTCGGATTAAAGGTCCCCTATTTGGAGGGGTTAAAATCCTTTACCACGATGCTTCGCTGTGCCGGTTGGTGTATATCCGGTTGGGTGTGAGATGAGTTCAATCAGATACGTGAGGTCCCACATTGTGGATTTGTTCGCCTATGAATGTATTGCATGCATCAGGTCTGGTTCCGTTCGAACGCGTTCTCAAACGCTACACGAACGCGAACCTTCTGTTTACCGTTCGAACGCGTTTACAAACGCTACGCGAACGCGCACGCACTTTCTTAGTTTCATCATGCATCAGGTCTGGTTCCGTTCGAACGCGTTCTCAAACGCCATACGAATGCGAACCTTCTGTTTACCATTCGAACGCATTTACAAACGCTACGCGAACGCGCACGCACTTTCTTAGTTTCATCATGCATCAGGTCTGGTTCCGTTCGAACGCGTTCTCGAACGCTATACGAACGCGAACCTTCTGTTTATCGTCCGAACGCGTTATCAAATGCTACACGAACATGCATGCATCTTCTTACTGTTTCATGCATCAGGTCAGGCTCCGTTCGAACGCGTTCTCGAACGCTACACGAACGCGCGCCCACTGAACTGAGTTATTTTCGTCAGATTTCGTACATAATTGTCCCTAGTAGCTATTCCTTCGTATGATGAACTTGATTGCCCCTCTGTATTACGCAAGATTGTGTAGGTGTCGTTCATCTGTATTCCCCACATGTATGAGTATAATGTGTTTATTAACTAGTATGCTCTCTGTATGTTAATCTTTATGTATGCAAATTGAGACATAGATTACGTGCTAATAGGCTGTATGCAAATTCGGATATATGTTACATGTAAATTTAGATGAACTTGTTGATGCATGCATGTGAATTTAGAAGCATGATACTCTTGGAAATAAGTGTTACTTAAACTTGATTAAATTATTACATAAATCTTTTCATTACAAGTGACATAAGTAAGGGACCATTCCGAACCCAAAGGTTTGAGGTCTTCCCTTGCGAGGGGTGAGTGCGGCCTTAAATCTCATTTTCCTGGTTCACACCGGGTGGCGACTCCATTATTCCCTGGTTTAGTCCCCCGTGGCTACTCCGTACTCCCAACCGGGCCGCGAGCCCCGGACAGCATGCGTCGCCCAGTTTCTGTGTCCCACAGTCTGGCGACTCCACTGGGGATAGAGAATCGGCCCCGAATATTGTCTTGTAATGTTTGGAATTATGTTTTAATTGACCGTGTCTATAGTGGATAAAATGGGGGTTTAAACAAAGGCATTTTAAGGCTAGGTAATGGTTTGGTGTCTTCCTTCATTCACTACCTTTCTATAAGGAAAAGCTGTGAAGGCACCTATATGGCCATCTACTCGTAGCCTATTGTGATGGACTAATTTGGAGGACTCGTTGTTTATTCCTGATACCAAGCGATAAGAGCCTAAGAGGCTTGGGTATTAAGTGAGCCTCGCTCCACCTTCCCTCTGGGGAATCTACAACGGGAAATCCATTTGACAGTCCGTCACACACCATAGCTCATTGGCACGTACCTTAGTGTATAAAAAAGGGTGCGCTCCCTTGGTTGCTCGAACCCTTGATTGGGGAGACCTAGTTGTGGGCCATCATTCGCCGACGAGAGCCTTTGTCTATACTCCTGCGAACCCACCCATAGACTGGGTTTGTATGGTTAAAGTAACAATTATTTCTTTGAGTATGTGCTAGTGGACCATCCTTATTTGGATGCAGTTGGACCATTGTCAGAAATGCGGACTCACTGGGCCATTTAAACTGGGGCAAGTTCGTACCTTATGACCATTGGGCCCAAAGCTTCTGAAATGTTGATGGGCCATTCCGTAGAAATTATTACTTTATGTTTGCATTATCTTTTATGCTTGTGTGTGGGAACATCGTCGTTTGAATCCATTTGGACCATTTGTCATGAGATATGGGCTTGTTGGGCCATTTAAACTGGGACAAGAACGTATTTTATGACGGTTGGGCCAAAGACTTCTAAGTGTTGATGGGCCACTTTGTGCTTGTGTTTGGAACGTTACCATTTGGATTTAGTCGGGCTCTTTGTCATGAGATGTGAACTCATTGGGCCATTTAAACTGGGATGATTTCACCCCTATAACAATTAGCCCGAAAGCTTCTAAAATGATAACGGTCCGATTTGTTTGAAAATTTTAATTTTAATTTAGTATGTTATATATGTTACCTGCATCTCATGCACCTCATGCATACATCATGTTAACACCATCTATGTCTTAAAAAAAGACATCATAGATACCGTTTGGGTTAGAGAATGGACAAGGCTCATTAAAAGAACAGTAACAGTCATGAGTGAATCTGGTAATGAGGTATCCCGTATGGATCAATTAGAGAACAGTCTCGCCAAGGTCACTGAACAGTTGCAAGCTTTGACTACTGCTGTGGCTGGTATGGCTGTGCCCCGTGCTGGGGGAATTTCTGAGAATATGAGGCGTGAGGATCCTCCGAATGGGTTGGGGGATGATATCCCCACTTATGATGATGATATGGCAGAGTATGCAGCAGGCAGAGTATCTGGGTCTCAGGCAGAGTTACAGAAACTTCGGGATCAGGTTGAGTTGGTTACCCACAAGATGAGGAGTAAGAATGAGGATTTGCTGGATTATGACACACTGACTTTCGAGGAACAGTTGCTAGCACAGTTCAAGATGTCTGATATGGCTAAGTTTAATGGGAATGGGGATACAAGGGTGCATCTCCGACAGTTTGTATCAGTCATGAGTTCAGTTGGCTTATCTCAGCGCCAAGTGCAGAAAATGTTTGGAATGTCGCTCGAGGGAGCTCCCGTGGTGTGGTACCACAGTTTGGAGAAGAAATTGAAGGAAGATTGGAGGGAGTTGGCGATGCCTTCCTGAAGCAGTATGTCACTGATCTAGAGATCGATCTGTCACTCCGTGATCTGGAGAATGTTAAGCAGAAAGCGGAGGAGATTTTTAAGGAGTATGTGGACCGTGGAGGGTTCAGTTGTTGAAAATGCAGACTAGACCCCTCGAGAAGGACCAGATTAAAATGATTATCAAGGGCACCAGGCCCTCCATTTACAGCAAGTTGAGGAGGATGACCTCCATGATTACAGACTTTCGGCAGTTGAGGGAGACTGTCATGGACATTGAAGACGAAGAGGCCGAAAATAGAAAATTTATGGTCTGAACAGGAGGCCCATTGGGGGAACATCGGGAACAAGCCCGTTTCTGCTGAGATTGCCGCTATCCGGAACCGGCAGTTTTCCAACTTGGGAAGGCCCCTGTCCAAGGTGCTAGAGAAATTGAAGAGGCAAGGGCTCTTAAACCCTTGGAAGCCAAACCATTACCCAATCCCCTACCATCACATTATAACCTAAGCCTTTACTGTCACTTTCACCAACAAAAGGGCCATGACACTGACAATTGCGCCCGACTCCGCCATGAAATCCAAGACCTGATAGACTCCAAGAAAATACCTGACCCAGAAACAGAACAGCCTGACACACACAAAAACCCCTTACCCAATTACCGTGCCGTACCACCACCAGCCTATATGATCAATATGGCCTCCCAGAAGACCTTGTCCTAAAATCCTTTCACCCTCAAGCCTTTGCCTGGGAATCTGGGATAGCACTAAGAAGATGAGACTGAGCAGGGGAAAACTTTTGGCTTGATTTCTCTAGCAGTGATGAGGAAGAAGTAAGGAGGAATGACGCGCAGCGGTCATTTTTACAATGATGTGGCAGAAAAGGGTTGAAGTTTTGACAGATGGTAGAGAAGTGGTTGAGACTGCAGAAAATACTGATGGGGATATAGTGCTGAGGCAATTGAGGAAGACTAGAGCACAAGTGAGTATCTGGGAACTGTTATGTGCATCTCGGAGCATAGGCAGGCTATGGTTGAGGCCTTGAGCAAGATTGTGGTACCGGAAGACGCAAACCTTGCAATGTTTGTTGGGTCCGTTCAGAAAAAGCTTTGCAGATATCTTTTTCTGAGGATGAACTCCCCGGTGGAGGGAAGAATCATAATAGGCCTCTATTTATCAGGGCCGAGGTGAGGGGCAAGAGAACTTCATGTGTGATGGTGGATGACGGTTCGTCCATCAATGTGTGCCCGCTGAAAATTCTGGCAAGATTAGGTATGAAAACAACAGACTTGGACCCCTCCAGTATAACTATTAAGGCTTATGATGACAGTAAAAGGGGAGTTGAGGGTACCTTTGTGGCTATGGTCAAGGTAGGACCAATTGAAGATGAGGTTGAGTTCACAGTACTGGATATCCCGGCTACTTTCGCCTTATTGTTGGGAAGGCCTTGGTTTCACAAACTTGGGGGCGTGCCTTCCACTTTACATCAGATGATCAAGTTCCCGTATGAGGGAGAAGTTGTTACTATCCGGGCTGAGTTAGATAATGCCGTGGCTGCCTGGAGATACAACCTTTCACGAGGTTTCAGGTGTCAGCTACTTTTGAGGAGTGGGTGGATCCTAGGGTGGCTAGGATTGGAGAAAATGAAGTTTGAGCCGGGAAAGGTTCAAAAATACCAGATTTCAGAGGACAGACTACTCGGAAGGGTTTGGGGTACAAGTCTGATGAAGAAAAGCCAAAGGTCAAGAAAAAGGGCCTGAAACTGATGGAATGTTTTGTGAAAGCTTCAGGATATCAAGGAAGCCTGAACCTGTGGAAGTTAATGGAATTGTGGTACCTGGGTTTGAGATCTTCCAGGATATGTTGGGTAAGAATGATAGTTGAAGAAATTGTGAAGAAAGAAAAAGAGAATTGGAGGAAGAACTGATGAAGTTGGAGAGCCTGACTCTGGGAGAGGACGAAAAGCCTGAGGAAGACCTGATTGCAGAGGAAGAAGTGTCTATAGATGATGAAGACATTTACCTTCCTGATTTGTTTGAATGTACTTCCGCATTATCCATAATAAAGACATTTTTTTGCTTACTTGCCTGAGTCATTTCCATTTACTCTGCACGAATCAAGCATATTTGACATCAGTTCAGCCAGAACTACCACTTTAACTTGGGTACACTTGAGAACCCCAAGGAAATTCTGATTGCAAGTGAAGTAACCTCCGAAGAGAGGGAGAAACTAGAAGAAGTGTTGGTCAGATATGCCAAAGTGTTTGCTTGGTCCTATGAGGACATGCCTGGGGTAGACAGAAACATTGCCCAGCACACAATACCAACTTATCCAAATATGAGGCCAGTAAAACAGAAACTCTGACGGATGAGACCAGAATGGGCTGAGAAAGTCAGAGAGGAGGTTAAGAAACAGATAGATGTGGGGTTCCTGGAAGTAGTAAAGTATCCTGAGTGGTTGGCTAACATAGTACCGGTGCCGAAGAAAGATGGGAATGTCAGAATGTGTGTAGACTACAGAGATCTCAACAAAGCTTGTCCGAAAGATGATTTTTCATCTGCCACATATAGATGTTCTGGTTGATAGTGCGGCTTTATCTGCTATGTATTCATTTGCAGATGGGTTTTCAGGTTACAATCAGGTTCTCATGGCCGAGGAAGACAAGCACAAGACTGCATTTGTTACTGAGTGGGGTACTTATTGTTACAAGGTTATGCCGTTTGGGCTTAAGAATGCGGGGGCTACTTATCAGCGGATGGCCACTACACTTTTCCACGACTTGATGCACAAAGAGATTGAGGTGTATGTGGATGACATGATGGTGAAATCAGAGACAAGAGTTGGGCATATTGAAGCACTGGAAAGGTTCCTTCAAAGAGTTGACAGATACAACCTGCGGCTTAATCCCAAGAAATGTGGTTTGGGGTGACATCAGGGAAATTGCTTGGTCATACAGTAGGAATGGGCGGAATAGAGGTAGACTCCGAAAAGATCAAGGCAATCACAAAATGCCTGCACCGAAGACAGAAAAAGAAGTCAGAGCATTCTTGGAAAGATTCAGTACATCAGTCGGTTCATCGCCAAGTTGACATCAGTATGTGAGCCTATCTTCAAACTGTTAGAAAAGATCAGCCAGTAGATGGAATGAACAGTGTCAGACAGCCTTCGACAAAATCAGAGAGTACTTGGTAAAGCCTCATGTATTGAAACCTCTGAGACCGGGCAGACCTTTGATATTGTATTTGGCTATAGAATCAGAAGCACTGGGGGCAATGATGGTATAGGCAGATGAGACAGGGGTAGAGCATGCAGTTTACTATCTGAGTAAGAAGATGCTCCCTTATGAGGCTCGATATCAGGAAGTTGAGAAGATCTGTCTCGCAGTGGTATGGGCTTCCAGAAAATTACGGCATTATTTCCAGTCATACAAGATCCAGATAGTGGCCAAGGAAAATCCTCTGAAGTATCTTCACTCGGTGCCTTCACTAGTGGGAAAATGGGCAGATGGTTGGTATGTTGACAGAGTTTGACATTGAGTATCTCACCTCCAAAGTGATCAAAGGGCGAGCAGTAGCAGAGTTTATGGCATTGCAACCTGTTGAGGGGGATCAGTATAAGTTTGAATTTCCAGATGAAGAGATCCCAAGCAATAACAGTTCAGAGATGGAAGATGTATTTTGACGGAGCAGTGAATTACAAGGGAGCCGGAATTGGAATCGTGATAGTAACCCCCGAGGGAGAGACTTTGCCTTTGGCCAAGAGGTTGACATTCAGAGTGACTAACAACATGGCCGAGTATGAAGCATGTGCTTTTGGTTTGACGGCATTGATAGCCTTGAAGGCCGAAGTGTGGAAGTCTACGGAGATTCTATGTTGGTAGTCCAGCAGATGCGAGGAGAATGGGAATTGAAAGAAGAACGATTGAAACCTTACCTTTTTTACCTCAGAAAATTGGCACAGGTTATCCCCGAGTGTAAGTTTCAGCACTTACCGAGAGAAGAGAATCAGATGGCAGATGCATTGGCTACACTTGCAGCAACTTGGGAAAATCCAGAAAAGTTAGTGATGAGACCGTTGATACTGACAACAGCAAGCAGACCTGTTTATGAGATAGAAAGAATTCTGGAAGTTGAGGTCGACGACGGTAAACCTTGGTATTATGACATTCAGAGGTATCTGGAACATGGTGAACTCCCGGAAGGGGCAGGCAGAAAAGACAGAATAGCCATTCAGAAGTTAGCTTCCCAGTATGTGACTTTGAAAGGGGAACTGTACAAGAGGCAAGCAAACGGTATTCAGTTGAAGTGTTTGAGAAAAGAAGAAGCTCAGCATGTAATGGAAGAATACACGCCGGGTATGTGGTCCGCACATGAACGGGTTGAATCTGTCCCGCAAGATAGTGAGACAAGGTTTTATTGGTCAACCATGGAAACAGACTGCGCGAAGATGGTAAAGCACTGTCATGACTGTCAAGCACATGGTAATTTGAATCACTTACCGCACACAGAGTTGCACGGGTTGTCAGAGCCGTGGCCTTTCTCGGTATGGGGGATTTATATGATTGGGGAAATTCGACTGAATGCATCAAATGGGAATCGCTTCATAGTAGTGGCAGTAGATTACTTCTCGAAGTGGGTGGAAGCCGAATCATTCTGTAATGTTACAGCAAAACAGATGGCAAAGTTTATAGCTCGGAACCTCATTTGTCGGTATGGTATGCCACATCATGTAGTGACGGACAACAGGGTTCAGTTTCAAGGAGAGACGAAGGCAATGTTACAGAGGTACGGGATAGGCCACCACAAGTCATCACCGTATAGGCCGCAGGCAAAAGGGGCAGTTGAGGCAGCCAACAAGACTATAAAGACGATTTTTAGCCAAGATGACAGAAAGTTGCAGAGATTGGGCCGAGAACTACCGTATGCTTTGTGGGGGTACAGAACATCAGTAAGACAACAACTGGGGCCACACCTTACTCTTTGGTCTATGGAATGGAAGCAGTATTGCCGGTAGAAGTGGAAATACAGTCTATGAGGGTATTAGCAGAGGCAGAATTACCGGAACAGAAGTGGGCCGCACAGAGTTTGATCAGTTAGCACTATTGGATGAGAAGAGAACGAAGTCTTTGTATCACATGCAGTTGTATCAGAAGAGACTAGCCCGAGCATTCAACAAGAAAGTACGCCCCACCAAAAATCAGAAAGGGTGATTTGGTACTTAAGTAATCAAGGCCGTCGACGACAGATCCAAGAGGAAAGTTCAGACCTAACTGGGAAGGACCTTACATAGTGCAGAAGTAATGGGAAATGGAGCAGTGAAGCTATCAGACTTGGAGGGGAACTAGTTCACCGAGCCGATCAACGTAGACAGATTGAACAGTACTTTTGCCTGAGGGAAGAAGACCGAGCAGTCACCACGGGAATTGGCAGAAGACCTAACCCAACGGAATAAGAAAATCATTCATGCATACACGTAACATTGCATTCTCTTCGTGTTTGTTTTGTTTTTGTGTTCGCAGGTTCGAAGAAAGGAGAAAGCGATAGAAATGAGCCAAGCAGCGTCCGCGCAATTTCAGTTTTTGGGGATGAGTCCCAAGGGGCGAGGCCCATATCAGCTTGGGGGCGAGACCATATCAGCTTGAGGTCGAGGTATCCCTGTTGACAGTTGCAGTTCCGGATCGTCCAGGTCGAGGCCCACTGCATCATCAGTTGCAGTTCCGGCCGAGGTGCCTAGGGTCGAGGTACCCATTACATCATCAGTTTGAGGGCGAGGTCCCTATGGTCAGCGGTGTTGGGTCGAGGTGCCCAGGGTCGAGGTGCTCCCGTTGTCGGATGTATTTCTGGGTCGAGGTGCCCAGGGTCGAGTTGCCCACTACATCATCAGTTCGAGGGCGAGGTCCCTATGGTCAGCTGTGTTGGGTCGAGGTGCCCACGGTCGAGGTGCCCCCGTTGTCAGTTGTAGTTCCGGGTCGAGGTGCCCAGGGTCGAGGTGCCCACTACATCATCAGTTCGAGGGCGAGGTCCCTATTGTCAGCGGTGTTGGGTCGAGGTGCCCAGGGTCGAGGCTCCCGTTGTCAGTTGCAGTTATTGGGATGCGTCCCAGGATCGAGGTCCACTACAGCACCAAATCAGCTCGAGGCAGCAGCCGAGCCAGGTAAGTGAAAATGCATTGCATAACTTTGATTGGATTGTTCAAAGTCACACACTGCACAAGTCCCATCAAAGTGGGGGCGACTGTAGGCATTGCATTTTCGCATGTGAAACCCGATGATGAGTCTCAGTTGGAGGCACTACCTTTTTAGCTAAGGATATTGCGGGAAACGGAGGTCAGAAGGGGAAATTCAGAATAAGTACGTCATCAGATTCATTTCGCAAGTTCATTGTCTTCGTTAGTGCTGCGTTCGTTACTTCGTTTGAACGCCAAACAGATTGCGGGCGTTCGTGTAGCGTTCGAATGGGCGTTAGAACGCGCGTCGGTATTTCTGGTTTTGCTGCTAGCCTCACACCCCAGCCAATTAGCCCCCAAGCCCATAAACACATCCCAATTAATAAAACACATTTAAAACACATGGGAAATTAAATTAAATATTAATTAGATAATGTAATTAAATAAATAATTAATTAAGTCATATACCAAATTAAATCAAACATAATATAATCATACCTAATTAAGACAAATCAAATATATTAACTTCCTAACTAAACAAAATCACATACTAAACTAAAAAGATGTCATACCTAATTAAAATCAATTATAACAAATTAAATATTTTGTATTCCTAATCTAGCCAAGATTTGTCCACCCTCAATCTAATCATTTCCTTGTTGAATACCAAATCAAATCCTCATTTTAATGCCAAAATCATTTCCTTGTGAGACAAGGAGTAGCCCTAACCTTTCTCTATATAAACAACCCCTAACCAAGACATGCACTCCCCTAGCTCATACACAAGACTTACACGAAAATCACAACACCAAGAACCCTAGCCACTCACGGCAATAGCAAGAAGCACAAACAAAACTCTTCTCTTCATCTCCTTCTTTGGCTGAGAATACCACTATCCTCCATCCCCTTCATTGCCGAATTTTAACAGTCATTACAGCCACCAATACAGCCCCTAACCACCACTGAAAACCACCTCCATAAACTCCCCACACATCACCGAAAATACACCTCCAAAACAGCAGCCAAATCCACTTAAAACAGTCCCTAAAATCCTCAAAACAGTAACATAAAAACTGCATTCATAATCCTTAAAATAATCACACAAGACTACACTAAAAACCCATAATAAAACACTCGGAACAGTCCGTTGAAACGTCAAAACAAGTGACCTGAACAGTGAGCAGCAAAACAGAGGCCGAACAGCAGCGGAACGGAGACCGAACAGCAAGCAAAACAGCAAAACAGTGAGCTAGGACGCTAAACCAGTGAACCGGAGAAGTTGAGGAGCCTTACTCTTCCGACGTCCGTGAAACGCAAGCTTGAAAGTTGGCAAAAAGGTTAGACCTGAGGGTATTTTCCACACTCATTTTCTGTTTTATTTGTATTATTTATTGAGTATTGCTTGCATGATTGTTATGTTGAAATGCATGTTGTGGCCCTTGAGTAGATAAATATGCGTGAATTATGAGATGTTGTATGTTGTGGCTTTGGAAAAAAATGAGAGATGTGTCAACTCTCGCGGTATATCGGATGGAAACCCGGACATAAATTTCATAGCCGATTCTGAATGGACGGTAGTATGATCTGTACTCGGGATACAACTCCACGTACCGCTTGAGTAAACGGCACCCTCTTTTGTGTTGTGTTGCTTTGATTTATTTATTTTTCGTCACTTGAAATCTGCATGTGCTTATTTATGCATGATTCAATCGAGCGCATGGGCTTAGTAAGTGCGATGAAAGGTCTCTTATTTGAAGGGGTTAAAACCTTTACCACGATGCTTTGTCGCGCCGGTTGATGTGTGTTCGGTTGAATGCAAGATACGTTCAATTGGGCATACTAAGTTTGGTATTATTGTTTCTTTATTCTTTGTATGCATGATGCGATCGAGCACATGGGCTTAGTAAGTCGGATTAAAGGTCCCCTATTTGGAGGGGTTAAGATCCTTTACCACGATGCTTCGCCACGCCGGTTGGTGTATATCCGGTTGGGTGTGAGATGAGTTCAATCGGATACGTGAGGTCCCACATTGTGGATTTGTTCGCCTATGAATGTATTGCATGCATCAGGTCTGGTTCCGTTCGAACGCGTTCTCGAACGCTACATGAACGCGAACCTTCTGTTTACCGTTCGAACGCATTTACAAACGCTACGTGAACGCGCACGCACTTTCTTAGTTTCATCATGAATCAGGTCTGGTTCCGTTCGAACGCATTCTCAAACGCCATATGAACGTGAACCTTCTGTTTACCATTCGAACGCGTTTACAAACGCTACGCGAATGCACACGCACTTTCTTAGTTTCATCATGCATCAGGTCTGGTTCCGTTCGAACGCGTTCTCGAAAGCTATACGAACGCGAACCTTCTGTTTACCGTTCGAACGCATTATCAAACGCTACACGAACGTGCATGCATCTTCTTAGTGTTTCATGCATCAGGTCAGGCTCCGTTCGAACGCGTTCTCGAATGCTACACGAACGCGCGCCCACTGAACTGAGTTATTTTCGTCAGATTTCGTACATAATTGTCCCTAGTAGTTATTCCTTCGTATGATGAACCTGATTGCCCCTCTGTATTACGCAAGATTGTGTAGGTGTCGTTCATCTGTATTCCCCACATGTATGAGTATAATGTGTTTATTAACTTGTATGCTTTCCGTATGTTAATCTTTATGTATGCAAATTGAGACAGAGATTACGTGCTAATAGGCTGTATGCAAATTCGGATATGTGTTACATGTAAATTTAGATGAACTTGTTGATGCATGCATGTGAATTTAGAAGCATGATACTCTTGGAAATAAGTGTTTCTTAAACTTGACATAAGTGAGGGACCATTCCGAACCCAACGGTTTGAGGTCTTCCCTTGCGAGGGGTGAGTGCGGCCTTAAATCTCATTTTCCCGGTTCACACCGGGTGGCGACTTCATTATTCCGCGATTTAGTCCCCCGTGGCTACTCCGTACTCCCAATCGGGCCGCGAGCCCGGGACAGCATGCGTCGCCCAGTTTATGTGTCCCACAGTGCGCTTGCGTTATATACGTGTGTGTAAGCACCGGTCAGAGTCCCTGCCTCGCTAACTTCTCAAGTACCTTGGATAAAGGCCTTCCCAGGTTAGAGAAATGCTGGTTTCTGACGGCGGCTACTTCAGCAGAAACGAGCTTAGCACCTGAAGGCCCTCCAAAAGTTCTTATATTCTGGCCATATAACTTCTTATTCTCCGCTTCTTCCTCCTCAATGTCCATGACAGTCTCCCTCAATTGTCAGAAGTCAGTGATCATAGAGGTCATCCTCCTCAGCTTGCCATAAATCGAGGGCTTAGTACCATTGATGATCATCTTGATCTGGTCCTTCTCCGATGTCCGAGTCTGCATTTTCAAAAACTGGCTTCTCCAGTGGTCCACGTAATCCTTGAAGCTCTCCTCCGGCTTCTGTTTGTTGTTTTCCAAGTCGTGAAGCGACAATTCGATTTCCAAATCTGTGACATACTGATTCAGAAAGGCCTATGCCAATGCCCTCCAATCGTCTTTGACCTTCCTCTTCAGGCCATGGTACCATACTACGGGTGCCCCTTCAAGCGACATTCCAAAATTTTCTAGACCTGACACTTCGACAGACCCACTGAACTCATCACAAAAACATACTATCGGAGATGGACCCACAGATCCCCATTCCCGTTGAACTTGGCTATATCAGGCATTTTGAACTGAGCTGGCAGCTGTTCCTCAAAATTCATCACCTCATAGTGTTGGTTTCTATTAATGTCCCAAGATCAATAATAAGCATGAATCAAGTGCGAATACACATCGAAGAAGTTGCGGAATACTCACATCGATCGGTTGAGCGACACGGAGGCGACGAAACTGATTTTCTTCCTCCATTCACTGGTTCGGCAGTGGCAGTGAGGTCTTCACTGGTTTGGCTCGGTTTGGGTCCTTCGTCAAGCTCCGAGCTTCATCGAATGGTTCCCGGCTCATTGGTGGACTTCCCTATCACCTTCGCATGTCTTGTATGTGCTAGCAATTGCGATTTTTGCCACAAAAATCCAACTTTTGGCTTCCCTTGCTCACGGTTTCTGGGCAGAAACCAGTACCCACTCTTCGAAAGTGTGGATATACGATTCTTGTTTAATTATGTCCCAGACAACAATGCCACAATTAGTTTCATCTGATCAAATCAGTTTGAGCTATTTGTTTGTCATGTTATATATTTGAGATTTATTTATATTCAAAATATAAATTCTGTTATTCATATCTAATGTGTTTATCTCAATATCATCTTTATATAATGAAACACTTTAGTGTTCTAGAATATAAAGGTTCACCCGCAGTGGGTTAAACACTGATATGGAGATAATGTTTCTAGTCAAACTAGTTACATTATAACAGTTTCCTAATTTAGGTACACACCAAAAGGTAGTTCCTAAACTTAGGTATATACGGTTAAAACATCGACTTTCGTCCCGTTTCCAATTCGCAGATCAAATCTCAATTGAGGTCAGTATCCTGTTCAAAACATATTCTGAACATCAATATATATTTATGTATCACACTAAGTATTTAAAATCCAATTTTAATACTAGTAGTGAACATAATATGACAAACATATTTGAAGTCAGAGCCTTGCTCGTTCTTCAAATTCCTTCATGTCTGCTTTGTCCAAACTGCAGTCACGCTTCCGCGATCCTGTTTGCCACAATTAAGCAGACATTTTGGGATATGTCCTTTATCTTCCCAGAAGATTATAATGATTTTGCCTTTGCCCTTTTCATATTCCAGAAGCCTTTGGCCAAGCCTCGGGTTTCTAGAATATCGAAGTAAGGTGCGCCTTGCGCTACTTGCCTAATTGCAAACTTTAACTTTGTCTCCTTGAGAATAGTCATTAACTCTCCAAGAGTTTACTATTGCAATATTAGTACTTCTAAAATCTAAAGATAGATTTATGAAGATCCTTCAATTTCTTTATCATACTTTAAGGATCTAATCCTTAGTTCTGATTCAGAAATTAAGGAGTCTACTGCGACAAGCTTAATGGATTAAGCACTTAAGTTATCATCACATTAATCTTCCAAAGATTATGCTCTACTATTTGCTTAACTCCGAGCTTAGGCATAATATGTTATTTTATCAAATAAAGTAACTTATTATTTTTCCAGGACCATCCTGAAATTTATTCCCAATTTTGAAAATTAAACCATTTAAATACATTTTCCCTAGGATTATGTTTTAAATGCCAATCTTTCAATTATTATCTTGATTTTAATAGTCCAACTATTTAATCAACAATTTTGGTACCTTTTATTATAATGATTACAATAGTCCAACTATTTAATCAACTATAATTAAATTGTTTGAATATAGTCCAACTATTAATTAAAACAACATTTAAATATTAGTCCAACTAACATTTAATTTATTTGACGAATGATATTTGAATGAGCGCGTATGGCAAGTAATTAAACGAATATTGCAAATTCAATTCTTGCCTCCCACTATTTTTTGGCGAGCCTCTAACCCTCTGTCGAGTACTCGGGAAACCGTGTTTCCTAGTGGGCTAGGATCCCGTTAAATATCACACAATCTTGACTTTGGCCAACAAATTGTATGATAATTAACTAGGTAGATCTCTAAGATCGATTGGATCCAATCCAATTCCTAGATCCGGTAGGGGGACATCCAAGTCTGAAACATATATCTTATATATGCCAATACATCCAATGTATTACCTAACATTTTTCCTCTGAATCAACTAAGCCTTGGCTTTGGCACAACAAACTTACTGATCCCAGTTAAGCGCGACCCATTGACCATGGAAAGCTTCGTAATCAATGTCGATGGACAAGAAGTGGTCTTGACTTTGGCCAACAAACCACAACTTGGACAAGACACTGATATGGAACAAAGCCTTTGTGATTCAAACACATCCTCGACTGAAAAAGGCCTTGACTTTGGCCAACAAACCAATGTCGTCTTAGATCTTGAGTAAGAATCACTCAATGGAAGGAAAAACGCTTAATATTGTTTGAGGGTTTTTCGCGTGCAAATTGGCAACCAATTTATTATCTTTGTTAAGGTCTCATCATCATACACCCTTAAACATGCATTCTAAACACATAATAAAGCGCGTATAAATAAAGTAATAATGATATGCGGATGGATACTTTACACATTGATCCTAGATCATCTCTCCCTTTCTCTCTCCCGCTAGCACATGTATTACTTCTACCCGTTACACTACACTTCTAAAGAAACCTCATTTATATTGAGGGGAATACGTGAGAAGAGAATACAAAGAATAGAGAGGTAATAAGGTTGGACATGCAGGTCCAATTAATAAATCAAATTTATTACAACAATTTCTAAAATTGTCCCACCCATCTAATATCCATCCGATATACATTATTCATGCATCGCAACCATGTATTCACACAAACATGTTATCAATCAATCTAATCAAATTAATTAATCTGATAATTAGTGATCATCCAATGTTCAAACAACGATTTGATTTTGTGCGAGTCAAACTCGTCTTTGCGAATAAGTACTTAAAGTACGAATTCTCGAATTAAATTAAACTACATCATTAAATCCAATTTAATATGCATTCAATTCTAATTCCAAATTAAATACTACACTTTAATAATGAACTTTTACGACTTAAATTCCAAATTTAATCGCAACGGGTCTCAAAGCCCGATTAACGTCCAACGTTAATTTAAATAAAGTCCAATGAGCTTTTAATTAATTTCTTAAGGCGTGGACTTTTGGTCAACTCGGGTCAAACCGATAACCAAAGTCCAATCCGGGAATTACCCCATAAGCCTAGAAATCAATTTAGGCCCATTAGGCCCAATTAAACTTTAAAGGTCCATTAAGTCGCATTTGGGCTTTATGGATGCGGTTTTGGGCCTAATTGGATCCAACCAATTTTGCCTAAACCCAACTTTGTACAACAAAGCCCAATAAGCCCATTTACAACACTTAAGCCCAAATCCAATTTTAAGGCCCAATTATAATTAAATCACAAAAACCCAATTTCATAATTTAATTACATAAAGTGCATTACACAATTAATTACCCAATTAACATTTCTAAAACATTAATTAACATAACTAATCATGCTCATTTTCATCATCACATGTCCAACACATTTTGATTAAAATCAAACCCAATACATGCTTCTAAAGTCTCGGCCAAGGAGGGGATTTTATATCCGATTTGGTTTCAATCCAATTAATCCCACAATCGACATTAAATCAACATCATAATTGATTCTAACTCATCCAATGAATTAAAAAATCAAAATCACCAAGAACACATTAGGGCACTACATTCGGCCAAGCCCAAATATTTGGGGAAAAATGTTCCAAACATTATTTCAATAAATTGATCCAATCAATCATCATATAAAACACATTCAAGCATACTTAATCATCCAATTTCATAATTTATGCTCAAAATCAATTTTACCCAAATTTTAAGCCCTAAACTTTTTTCATGCTCAAACCTTGTTCTAGATGCCATTGTTGGTTTCTATTAAGGTCCCAAGATCAATAATAAGCATGAATCAAGTGCAAATAAAAATCGAAGAAGTTGTGGAATACTCACATCGATCGGTTGAGCGACGCGGAGGTGACGAAACTGATTTTCTTCCTCCATTCACTGGTTCGGCAGTGGCAGTGAGGTCTTCACTGGTTTGGCTCGGTTTGGGTCATTCGTCAAGCTTCGAGCTTCGTTGAATGGTTCCCGGCTCATGGGTGGACTTCCCTATCAACTTCGCATGTCTTGTATGTGCTAGCACTTGCGATTTTTGCCATAAAATCCAACTCTTGGCTTCCCTTGCTCACGGTTTCTGGGCAGAAACCAGTAGCATGAACTGTCCTTGTGGTCATGAAGAGAGAAAGAGAATGGAGAGAGAGAGTTGTGTTTGGTTTGTCAAATTTGTGTATTAAATACACACATTTGAATTTCAAATGCATTTCACTTGAATTTGGCTTTTAAAAGTCAAACCATTAAAGCCCCAACCACTCACATCACTCAATCCATCAAGTTTTCAAGTCATCCAAATTAGTCTGTCACAGTAAGCTTCGAGTGAATGATTATCTAGGTGTCTTCACGGCTTTTCCCTTCAGCGATAGAAAGGTAGTGGATGAAGGAAGACACCAAACCATTACCAAGCTCTAATAATACCTTTGATTAAACCCATTTAACCCACGGTAGACACGGTTAACTAAAGAACAAATCACAATCATTATAAGATATTATTTCGGGGCCGATTCTCTATCCCAGTGGAGTCGCCAGACTGTAGGACACAGAAATCGGCAACGCTGTTCCAGGCTCGCGGCCCGATCGGGAGTACGGAGTAGCCCGCGGGGGAACTAAATCAGAGAAATAAAAAGGAGTCGCCACCCAGTGAACTGGGAAAATAATTTAAGGCCGCACTCACCCCTCGCAAGGGAAGAGCTCAAGCCGTTGGGTTCGGAATGGTCCCTTACTTATGCCACTTGTAATGAACGGATTTATGTAATAATATAACTGAGTCTACGCAACATATCATGCATCTAAGTTTGCATACTACCTATATCTAAGTTTGCATGCATAAAAGTAAGTCGGAATAACGGTAAGCACATAATCTCATGCATACATTAAATTGCTAAGCATGGCAATGTAAATAAATAATAATCTAAACATAAACGTAGCAGAGACATAATCAAATTCCTAATGCGAAAGAAATAACTAAATCATGCTTGGAAATAATCAACTAATCATGCATAAAAAATAACATACCAAACAACCTAATCATGCATAAAAGTAACATATGATTTACTGGTTCGTTGTTTTCCTTCGTTGCCTCGCTGTTTTGGGCTGCTGTTTCCTCTGTTTCGTTGCTATTTTTTGTCACTATTTTGCGGTAATTGGGGACTGTTTTGGCTTACTATTTTGCGGTAATTTGGGGGTTTCAGGGGCTGAATTTCGGTGGTAAATGGGCAAATTTTAGGGACTATTTTCGGTGGTCAAGATAGTGCAGTTTCGGTGGTTTTAAGCAGTGCAGTTTCGGTAGTTTCAAGGAGCAGTTCAGGGGTATTTTTCGGTAGTTTCAGGGTGCAGTCCAGGGTTGTATTGGTTGCTGTTTGGCGTGGCTTTAGGGCTGCTAGATGGGTGTTATTTGTGCGGCAATGGAGGGCTTTATTGGTTGCTGTTTATGGTTACGTGAGTGGGCTATTGAAGGTTATGTGAACGTAAAGGGCGTAGCTAGGGTTCTTCTTGACTGGTTGAGTGGCTACGTGAATTGAAGGGTTGTTTGTAGGTGTTATTGCGTGAAGGTCTGGGGCTGTTTGAAGGGTCTTTACGTGAAAGTCAGGGGCCGTGTGAGGGAGATTTTTACGTGAAAGTCAGGGGCTGTGTGAAGGGGATTTTTGCGTGAAAGTCAGAGGCTGTGTTGATGGGGATTTATGTGAAGGTCAGGGGCTGTGTGAGGGAGATTTGCGTAAAGGTCAGTGACTGTGTGAGGGGTCTTTAGGCGTGAGTGAATGGAAATGTGTGAGTGAGTAGGCGTGAATGCTCTAGAGGTGTGAATGTTTGGCTTATGGTCCTTTTTATATGAGGGGGTTGGGGTTTACCTTTATTCGAATAGGGAAGGAATATTGTGTAATTATGGGGGGTATATTTAATTAGTGTGTCATAAGGAAAAATCTATTTATTTTAGGAAGGTAATTGGTGGGATTTGATTTGATTTTATTTAGTTTAGGCATGTTATTTAATTTAATTAGGAAGGTGATTGATGAGATTTAATTTGAATCTTTTAATTTGGGAAGGTGATTTGGCTTGATTTCAACATGTGTTTAATGTATGAATTGGACAACCACCATTCCCGGCTTGCTTGTCCTCATTCCCGAGGATTTGCTAATGTGATGGTGGTTGTCCATTCCCGAATCGTGCTCCATTCCCGGAGCGCCATTCTCGGCTTGCTAGTCCTCATTCCCGAGGAGTTGCTGATGTGATGGTGGTGGTCCATTTCCGAACCGTTACTTGAGAGATGGTTCATTCCCGAACCGTTACTAATAAGATGTGGTGGTTCATTTCTGAACCGTTACTGATGAGAGATGGTTCATTTCCGAACCGTTACTAATAAGATGTGGTGGTTCATTTCGAACCGTTACTGATGAGAGATGGTTCATTTCCAAACTGTTACTTGAGAGGCGGTCCATTCCCAAACTGTTCCTGAGCTGAGATGAGTTGATGGCGAGACACTTCGACCTCTGGGCTTTGTTCCCGATGTTGGGTTTCTACTATAGTCCCAAGATCATTCAAGCAATGAAAATATGTGAATACAATAAAGAAGTATGGCAGAATCATACTTACAATGATCGGATTTTGCGATGCGAGGAACAACAAAAATTTTCCTTGCTCCATCCTTGAAGCTCACGGCTTTTGCCAAGTTTTGTGCTCCTTGTTGAATCTCCAAGCTCCAAGCTTTGTGTGTAGATTCCATGCTCATGAATGGGTTTCCCTATCACCTTTGTATGACCCCTTGGATGTGCTAGCATCATGGAAAAATTTGCCACAAATCTTCCCCTAGTGTGCTTGATGCTCTCGGCAATGAGAAGCATTTTGAGAGAAAAATGTCCATTGGCCGAAAATGGGAGAAGAGAAGAGAGAGAGTGAGTTGTGTTGTGTTGTTCTATTTTGTTTTCTAAAACCTAATGAAACATATACCAAAATCTCTACATTTTTTGTATTTGTTTTTCCAAAAAAAAAACAAAAAACAAAAGTGAGGGAAAAATGGCATTAAATGCATTCAACAACCACCATCAACTATTCACATCAATCAATGATGACAAGTATCACTTCACTCAAAGTGATGTGACTTCCATCACTTGATTAACTAGTGATTTGACGCTTGATGTGACTTATGGGCTGCACTTAAATTCGAAATGCGAGTGGGCCCGCAAACACTCCCGGGCTCTGGTTCGCTAATTCTGAATTAAAGAATTTTCCGTTGCGACGTAATTAAATCAAATTTAATTAAATAATTATGCCTAGCAAAATTACTATTCACGTCGCTAGCGAATGAATTCTAAATTAACTCGTTTGCCCGAATTAAAATCCAATTTTAATTCTGCGTCGAAATCCAATTTCGTATAATATATCGAATATATTATTTTATCGATTAATTCCAAATTAATCGTTCTCTCTCTCTTTTAAATAATATTTTATCCCAGATAAAATATCTCTGTAATTAATCCTAGATTAATTTTCTCTCTCAATTAATTAATCTCAGATTAATAATGTGCGAGTCATACGTCATCGGTGAATCTTCAGGAAGCGACCCATGAGATCCCCAGATATGTTGGCAGTAAATTCGATCGTCGGACTATTCGAACACGTACGTACCTAGTACTACGTTTTTACCGATTTACAAGACATGGTTGGCTTCTAGCAAAGCACCGTGCCTACCCAATTCTCCAGAAATATTATTAAAGGAATATGTAATCTATATCAGGCGTAGTATACATAGTATTGCGTATTGCGATCTAGTATCGGATGTCACGTGCTAGGCCTGGGGCTGGAATTGTGTCTGCCCCGTACGAAGCACATATCGGATCTTTGGTAACTAGTCTCTATAATCGGATAAACATGACCTAGTCATAATATCCCGATAGCTGCAGCATATAAGAGCACCAGTTTCGTATCCTACGTGATCATCATCTCCACTATGAGTGGAATGATACTTCCATCTCGACATCACACCCAATACACTACGATTCTCAATATACCCAGAAGAGGCGTACACAGAACCAGTTAAAGCCTTGGACGACCAAAACCAAAGTATATTGATTGTCGCAAGTATTAGCGGTGCAAGTCCCAGGTTAAGACCAAATACACCTACCCTGATTCGGACTTCCATAGACATATAGTCATACTACCAATGGAATTCCGAGGGGTCTATCCAGAGCGAAGCTGTTTCCGTACCATCGGTAAACACAACCTCCTATTACACTTGCATGAGTATCCAATACCCAAATATATGAGAACTATGCCGTTATGCTCCCACAACGTGCACAAGTGTAATACTAGTCTATTCCGCATTATCGATGTCAAATGTCGATAATACTACGACTAGGGATATTTAATGATTCAACCTTCGTAGATTGATACTGTCTCATATCATCTCAATCCGTAACTAATCATAAGGACCTTCTATCATTTATACATCTTGGTAATCTAATTACAAAGGATAAAAGAGCAATTTCCTTTGTCACATAGTTAATTTGTACAACAACACCATGTTCTGTACAAATAGTGATGTTATGGGTCATAATTGTCCAACAATCTCCCACTTGGTCTATAGCCAATCACTCAAGTGTCCTACACTTGAACTATGTACGGTTCGCTCAAATTTCTGCAGAGGAAAGGCTTTCGTCACCGGATTTACATTGTTATCATCTGATGCAATTTATTTGATCATTACATCGCCACGATGTATGATCCGAACGAATCAGATGAATATTTGAAGTATATATCTGGATCGTTTATGAGACCATTAATTCTTTAGCATGTGCTGTAGCCTAGCTCAGCTGCTAACAGAACTACTCATAATCTAATTAGGATTATTATAGATCCAAAACACTTCTATTGCTGCCTCAGCTGCAGCAATATTCCGCTTTTGTTGTTTATTCCATAACAGTATCTTGCTTGGAAGATTTCCAGCTCAATGTTCCATTATTCAAACTATATAGTACCTTTGTTACGACTTATAGTCGTTTTTATCGGTTTGGAAACTTGCAGTAGTGAACCCAGTCACTTCAAGTTCTCCTTCTCCATAGCTTAAGAAAGCATCCTTAGATCATCTAAGATACTTAAGGATGTTCTTAACATCAATCCAGTGACTATCACTTGGATTGGCCTGATTGTGACTCCATATGCTCAAAGCATATGAGACACCAGGTCGCGTACATATATTTCAATGTACGGTTCTCGGAGAGTTTCAACAACTTTTAGATCTATCCCAGTAGATCCTTATTCCTAGAATAAAGGTTGTCTCTCCCAAGAATTCTAAGGAGAATTGTCATGAAAGCCAAGCTTTCACCGATTATATTACGGGAATATCATTTCCGAAAAATAATATATCATCATTTTATAGGACATTCACTGTCAGTGCGCTCCCACTAACCTCCTTATATACACAAGAATCATTCCGTTTTGAATTAAATCATATACCATTATGATTACATCAAAACCATAGTTCCAAGAACGCAATGCTTGCTTCAATCCATAAATGGATCGAATTAACTTGCAAACCTTGTTTCCTTGTTTTAGTATGACAAAACCATCAGGATGTTACAAACATCCTCCAAAAGGTTTCCGTTTAAGGAAAGCGATTTTTACGTTCAGCTGCCATATTTCATAAATGAAACATGCAGCATTAGCAAGCATTATCCAAATGGATTTAACCATGGCAACAAGTAAAAGGTTTCGTAGTAATCGACACAATGTTGATAACGATACCTTTTCGCTACAAGCCTAGCTTTGTACGTTGGTATGTTGCCATCCATGTATGTCTTCCTTGAAGACTTATATAGTACCAATAGGCACAATGCCTTCTGGTACAACAACCAGTGTCTAAACTCGGTTGGTATACATGGAATCCATTTTGGACTTCATGGAATTTTGCCATAATAGGGAGTCGATACCTTGTATCACTTCCTCATACGTAGTCAGTTTGTCTTCCTCAATAAGATTGACATCTTTACGAGGTGAGATCAGAAACCCATGCCTCTCAGGTTATTTTCTGACTCTCTCCGATTTACGTGGTTCCTGTGTATTCGAAAATTGTGGTACAGTTTCATCCTTGATGAACTATTTGTGTTCCATTAGGACTCCGTGCCAGGAACAGTATTACTCTGATTTTCATCGAGTTTTACTTTCCTCCCACTTACCACTGCATATAGGTGTTCCTCTTAGGAAAACCACATGGCGAGCAACAATTACATTGTTCTCTTGTGAGTTGTATAAGTACTATACTTTGGTTACCCTAGGATAACCTACAATTTAGGCACTTATCCGATTTGGGTTCTAGTTTGGTATCATCCAAACATATGCCCAGCATACCCAAATCTTCAGGAATGAGAAAACCCAGTTTCTTTCCTGTTCATATCAAATATGAAGTCTGTCTAACAGATTTTCATGGAACCTTATTCAAAATAAGTATTGCACTGTTTAATGCGTATCCCTTGAAGGAAAATGGTAGCTCAGAGAGACTCATTATTAACCTTATCATATCTAACAAAATTCGGTTTCTCCGTTCGGACACACCGCTCAAATTGAGGTGTTCCGGAGGAGTCCACATTGAAAGAATACTATACTCTTTTAAGTAATTGAGAAACTTATTGCTTAAGTATTTTCCACCACGGTCTAACCGTGACGGTTTAATACTTTAGCCGATCTGTCTGTTTACTTCGTGTCGAAGGTCTTTGAATTTATCAAAAGTTTCTGATTTATGTTTCACAAGAAACACATAACCATAACATGATGCCACATCCGTAAAGGTTACGAAGCGTTCATATCCACCTCTAGCCTAGCTAGATATGGTCCCACTTACGTCACTATGAATGAGGGCTAACAGATCGGTGGCACTTACACTTTTACCAAGTAAAAGGTGTTTTAGGCATTTTGCCTAATAAACTAGATTCGTAGACATCATTTGAATAGGATCAAATCCGTCCTAGTATCCACTCTTCAAAAGTGTGGATATACGAGTCTTGTTTAATATGTCCCAGACAATAATGCTACAATTAAGTCTCATCTGATCAAATCAGTTTGAGCTATTTGTTTGTCATGTCATATGTATGAGATTCATTTATATTCAAAATATATATATTGTTATTCACATCTAATGTGTTTATCTCAATATCATCTTTATAAAATAAAACACTTTAGTGTTCTAGAATATAAAGGTATACTCGCAACGAGTTATACTCTGATATAGAGATAATGTTTCTAGTCAAACTAGGTATATTATAACAGTTTCCTAATTTAAGTACACACCCTAAGGGTAGTTCCTAAACTTAGGTTTCTACGGTTAAAACAGCAACTCTCGTCCCGTTTCAAATTCGCAGATCAATCTCAACTGAAGTCAGTCTCATGCTTATCAGCAGATTATGCACATCAATACATATCTATGTACCACATCTAGTATCAAAATCCAATTTTGAAACTAATAGCAAACATGTTTATGACAAACATGCTTGAAGCCGTAGCCTTGCCCCTCTTCACTTCCTTCATATCTGCGTTGTCCATACGGCAGTCACGCATCCAGTGACCCCGTTTACCACAGTTTAGGCAGACATCTTGGGATATGTTTTTTTTTCCCAGAAGACTGTGATGATTTTGCCTTTGCCCCTTTTAGAAGCTCTGGCTCTGCCTCCTTGAGCATAGCCATCAACTCTCCAAGAGGTTACTCTTGGTTCACAATGAACCTGCCACAGCTTTTGGGTATAGACTATAAGATCAAATCTTTGGTAGTCTTGGCCACGTAGGTAACACCTAGCTAACCTAGCTGATCGATGTCAGCAATCATCTGCGACACCTAGTGCTCGACAGATGTACCCTCTGACATACACGAGCTAAAGAGCTTCTTTTGCAATTTATACTTCTAAGATTTAAGAATAAATCTATGAAGATCTTTAATTTCATCAAAATGGTACAAGGATCTAATCCTTAATTTTGATGACGGAATTAAAGTGTCATTGCGGTTAATATAAAGGATTGAGCACTAAAGTTATCAATACATGAATCTTCCAAAGATCATGTTCTACTATTTACTCAACTCAGGGCTTAGGCCTGAGATGTAATTCTATCAAATAGAATAATTTCTCAATTCCTAGGACTATCCTGAGGTATAATTCCCAATTTGAAAATTAAAGCCGTTTAAAAATATTTTTACCCAGGTTTATGTTTTAAAAGCTAATCTTTCAGTTATCTAGATTGCTATAGTCCAACTATCCAATCAACGATTGCATGTACTATTGAATATAATGATTACTATAGTCTAACTATATAATCAACTATAATTTGATTGGTAAATTCAAATATATTGATTACTATAATCCAATTATATAATCAACTATAATTGAAGTAGTTTTAATACAGTGTAACTGTTTAATTAAAACAACGATTAAATATTAGTCCAACAAATATATTTATATATTGACGAAAAATTGAAATGAGCGCGTATTGGCAAGTAACTAATGAATTTGAAAATTTAATACTTGCCTCCCACTATTTTTCGGCGAGCCTCTAACCCTCTGTTGAGTACTCGGGAAACCTTGTTTCCTAGTGGGTTAGGATCCCGTTAAATAACACACAATCTTAACTTTGGCCAACAAATTGTATGATATTTAACTAGGTAGATCTCTAAGATCAATTGGATCTCATCCAATTCCTAGATCCAGTAAGTGGACATCCAAGTCCGAAACATATATCTTATATATGCCATATATCCAATATATTCCCTAACGTTTTTCCTCTGAATCAATAATTAGCCTTGGCTTTGGCACAACAAACTTAATGATTCCAGTTAAGCGGGACCCATTGACTTTGGAAAGCTTCGTAATCGATGTCGATGGACAAGAAGTGATCTTGACTTTGGCCAACAAATCACAACTTGGACAAGACACCGATATGGAACAAAGCCTTCATGATTCAAACACATCCGCGATGGACAAAGGCCTTGACTTTGGCCAACAAACCAGTGCCAATCTTGGATCTTGAGTAAGAATCACTCAATGGAAGGAAAAAGCTTAATATATGTTGAGGGTTTTTCGCGTAATTGGCAACCAATTAATTATCTTTGTTAAGGTCTCATCATACACCCTTAAACATGCATTCTAAAAACATAATAAGGCGCGTAAATAAATTTAATAATGATATGCGGATGGATATTTAACACATTGTTCCTAGAACAAATCTCTCACAATCCTCTCTCCCGCTAGCACAAATCTTACTTCTACCTAATTACATAACACTTTAAAGAAACCTCATTTACATTGAGGGGAATAGGTGATAAGAGAATTACAAAGAATCAAGAGGTAATAGGCTGGACACGCAGGTCCAATTTAATAAATTCTAAATTTATTACAACAATTTCCAAAATTGCCCTCACCCATCTAATATCCATCCGATATACATTATTCATACATCACATCCATGTATTCACACAAAGCATGTTATCAATCAATCTAATCCAATTAATTAATCTGAAAATAATGACAATCCAATGTTCAAACAACGATTTGATTTGCGCGAGTCAAACTCGTTTTAAGAATAAGTACTCAAAGTATGAATTCTCGAATTATATTAAACTACAACATTAAATCCAATTTAATTTGTATTCAATACTAATTCTTTATTTAATTCCAAATTAAATAATTACACTTTTTAATGAGCCTTTTGCGACTTAGATTCTAAATCTAATCTAAACGGGTCTCAAAGCCCAATTAACATCCAATGTCAATTTAATTAAAGTCCAATGGGCTTTCAATTAATTATAAGGCATGGAATTTGGTCAATATGGGTCAAACTCAAATACCAAAGCCCAATTAAGGAATCACCCTTATTTGCCAAAAATCAATTTAGGCCCAATTAAAATTTCAAAGGTCCATTATATTATATTTGGACTTTATGGATATGGTTTTGGGCCCAATTGGATCCAACAAATTAACCTAAACCATACTTGGCCCAACCAAGCCCATTAAGCCCAAATACAACTTTATAAGCCCAATTCCAAATTAAGCCCAATTAATTTAAATCACAAAATTCCAAATTTCACAATTAAATTAATCTAAGTGTATAGTCATGATTAATTAACCAAATTAACATTTCCAAAATACCAATTTATATAATTAATCATGCTAATTATCATCAACACATGTCCAACATTATTGAATCAAAAAATCAATCATTTTTCATGCTTCTAAGTCACGACAATTAGGGTTTTTTTGTTCAATTCCGATTTCAATCCAATTGAATATTAAATCAACATTTCCCAAGTGATTTCAACTCATCCAATGATCAAAATCAAAAAACACCATAACATTTAGGGCATCCTACACATTCGGCCAAGCCAAATATTTTGGGGAAAATTCATCCAATTCAATTTTCATCAAATTTACCATGCATAACACTATGTTATCATCATTCAAGCATATTCAAACAATCAATTTCATCCAAACATGCTCAAAACAATTTTACCCAATTTTACCCTAAATCAATTTCATGCTTAAATAAGGCTCTTGATACCATTGTTGGGTTTCTACTATAGTCCCAAGATCATTCAAGCAATGAAAATATGTGAATACAATAAAGAGTATGGCAGAATCATACTTACAATGATCGGAATTTGCGATGCGAGGAACAACAAAAATTTCCTTGCTCCATCCTTAAAGCTCACGGCTTTGGCCAAGTTTTGTGCTCCTTGTTGAATCTCCAAGCTCCAAGCTTTGTGTGTGGATTTCATGCTCATGAATGGGTTTCCCTATCACCTTTGTATGACCCCTTGGATATGCTAGCATCATGGAAAAATTTGCCACAAATCTTCCCCTAGTGTGCTTGATGCTCTCGGCAATGGGAAGCAATTTTGAGAGAAAAATGACCCTTGGCCGAAAATGGAAGAAGAGAAGAGAGAGAGTGAGTTGTGTTGTTCTATTTTGGTTTCTAAAACCTAATGAAAAATTTACCAAAATCTCTACACTTTTTGTATTTGTTTTCCAAAACAAAAAACAAAAAACAAAAGTGAGGGGAAAATGGCATTAAATGCATTCAACAACCACCATAAACTATTCACATCAATCAATGATGACAAGCATCACTTCACTCAAAATGATGTGACTTCCATCACTTGATTGACTAGTGATTTGACGCTTGATGTGACTTGTGGACCACACTTAAATTCGAAATGCGAGTGGCTCTCAAACACTCCCGGGCTTTGGTTCGCTAATTCCGAATTAACGAATTTTTCGTTGCGACGTAATTAAATCAAATTTAATTAAATAATTATGCCTAGCAAAATTACGGTTCACGTCGCTAGCGAATTAATTCTAAATTAACTCGTTTGTCCGAATTAAAATCCAATTTTAATTCCGCGTCGAAATCCAATTTTGTATAATATATCGAATATATTATTTTATCGATTAATTCCAAATTAATCGTTCTCTCTCTCTTTTAAATAATATTTTATCCCAGATAAAATATCTCCGTAATTAATCCTAGATTAATTTTCTCTCTCAATTAATTAATCCTAGATCAATAATGTGCGAGTCATACGTCATCGGTGAATCTTCGGAAAGCGACCCATGAGATCCCCGGATATGTTGGCAGTAAATCGTTCGTCGGACTATCCGAACACGTACGTACCTAGTACTACGTTTTTACCCATTTACAAGACATGGTTGGCTTCTAGCAAAGCACCGTGCCTACCCAATTCTCTAGAAATATTCTTAAAGAAAGGAATGTAATCTATATCAGCGTATATACATAGTATTGTGTATTGCGATCCAGTATCGGATGTCACGTGCTAGGCCTGGGGCTGGAATGTGTATGCCCCGTACGAACACATATCGGATCTCTGGTAACTAGTCTCTATAATCGGATAAACATAACCTAGTCATAATATCCTGATAGCTGCAGTATATAAGAGCACCAGTTCCTTAGATAATGTGTGATCATCATCTCCACTACGACTGGAGTGATACTTCCATCTCGACATCACACCCAATACACTACGATTCTCAATATCCCAGAAGAGGCGTACACAAAACGTTATAGCCCTGGACTACCAAACCAAAGTATATGATTCGCAAGTATTAGCGGTGCAAGTCTCATTTAAGACCAAATACACCTACCTACCCTGATTCGGACTTACATAGACATAATAGTCATACTACCAATGAATTCCTATGGGTCTATTCCAGAGCGAAGCTGTTTCCGTACATCGGTAAACACAAACTCTATTACACTTGCATGAGTATCCAATACCCAAATATATGAGAACTATATTGTTATGCTCCCAAACGCGCACAAGTGTAATACTAGTCTATTCCGCATTATCGATGTCCAATCTCGTAATACTAACGACTAGGATATTTACGGATTAAGCCTTCGTGGATTGAGTGTTAGACATTATGTCCCATAGCGTCACTGTTTGTAAATGATATTGTATTATTGTACAAAATTAACTATGTGATAATGAAATTGCCTTTTGCCGTTTTGTAATATTATTTACTTTGACTATAAATGGCGAAAGTCCATATGATTAATACTGGATTGAGATGATATGAGACAGTATCATCTATAAAAGTTTAATCATTAAATATCCCTAGTCGGAGTATTATCGAGATCGGACATCGATAATGCGGAATAACTAGTATTGCGCTTGTGCACGTTGTGAGGGCACAACAGCATAGTTCTCATATATTTAAGTATTGGATACTTATGCAAGTGCAATAGGAGGTTGTGTTTTACCGATGGTACGGAAAACAGCTTCGCTCTGGATAGA
Organism: Zanthoxylum bungeanum; assembly: GCA_019454045.1. Lineage (NCBI taxonomy): Eukaryota > Viridiplantae > Streptophyta > Magnoliopsida > Sapindales > Rutaceae > Zanthoxylum > Zanthoxylum bungeanum. The sequence goes on from SKCR01046784.1 coordinate 80,938, forward strand.
CCCCGCGGAATCCCATTGGTAGTATGTCTGCTGCGTGTCTATGGGAGGCCGCATCAGGGTAGGTGTATATGGTCTTAACCTGAGACTTACATCGCTAGTACTTGCGACAATCGGTAAACTTTGGTTTGGTGGTTGGGACCCTAACCGGTTCTGTGTACACCTCTTCTGGGTTTATCGAGAATCGTAGTGTGCTGGATGTGATGTCAAGATGGAAGTATCGCTTCAGACATATGGAGGCGATGATCACGCAGGACACAGAACTAGTACTCTATAAAAGGTTGCAACCGTCGGGACAATATGACTAGGTCAGGATTGTCTGATTTAAAGAGACTAGCTGCTTGATGTCCGATATATGTTTCGTACGGGGCAGACACATCTCCAGCCCCAGGCCTAGCATGTGATCATCCGATACTGGATCGATTTACGCAATACTACGGTATACTACGCCTGATACAGATCTTATATTCCTATTAGAATATTTCTGGAGAATTGGGTAGGCATGGCGCTTTGCTAGAAGCCAACCTTGTCTTGTGAATCGGTAAAGACGTAGTACGAGGTACGTACGTGTTCGGATTATCCGACGACCGTATTTACTGCCAAAATATCCGGAGATCTCTTGGGTCGCTTCCTGAAGATTCCCTATGATATTTGATTCGAACTTAATTAATCTTGGATTAATTGCGGAGAAACTTTATCTCGGATAAAGTGCCTTATTTAGAGAGAGAGAACGATTAATTTGGAATTAATCGATATAATTATTATATTCGATATAATAATCGAAATTCGATTTCGACGCGAAATTAAAATTAGATTTTAATTCGGGCGTACGAGTTAATTTAGAATTAATTCGTAAGCGACGTAAATAATAATTTCGCTAGGAGCGATTATTTATTTAAATCCGATTTTAATTAACGTCGCGACGCTAGCTCGGTATTTCGGAATATCGAACCCGAACGCGTGAGTGGACGTGGGCCCACTTTCATTGGGAAACGTGTGGGGCCCACATGACACTTGTCATTGATGGCATTGCATGTTATAGTGTACAAACACTCTAAGGCATTGCATGGTGATAGTGTGCATTTCACTCAAAGGTTTTGCATGGAGTTTGAGTGTTTGACACTCTAAGCCATTGCATGGTTTATGTCATAGATTTATTATTAATTTAAATTATAACATAAATATAATTGATTTTTGTTTGACAAAGATTAATTAATTAAAAGACTTTACACCAAAAATTCTCTCTTCTCTCTCAAATGCCGAGAACTCCATTGACAAGGGCAAGGAAGATTTGATCTTCCATTTCTCCATTTTTGCTAGCACAAGCAAGGATCAAAAGAGGTGATAGGGAAACCATCAAAGAGCTTGGAATACAAGAGCTTGGAGCTTGGAGTCTTCTTCCTCCTCTTGGCCGAACCATCCATCACTTGGAGCTTCTACCATTTGATCATCTTCTTCATCACAAGGCATTGTAAGTATGATTCCGCCATACTTCATGTTTAAATATATATTCTTTGTAGTATTTTACATGCTTAATCTTTCTTGGGACATATAATAGAACCAACAATGGTATCATTGAGCTAGGTTTAAGCATGAAATACTTTAGGTTAAATTTGGGTAAAATTGATTGAAGCATGTTCTTGTGAAATTTGATGAATGAGTATGCTTATATGTATGTTAAATGACATTATATGAAATCAATTTTATGAAAATGCATTGGATGATTTTTCCCCAAAATTTGACCTTGGCCGAATGGGTGTGTTAAATTGATTGAAGCATGTTCTTATGAAATTTGATTAATAAGTATGCTTGCATGTGTATAACATGATGTTATATGGAATCAATTTTATGAAAATGCATTGGATGATTTTTCCCCACCTTGGCCGAATGGCATGATGAAATTGATATAAGCATGTTCTTATGAAATTTGATTAATAAGTATGCTTGCATGTGTATAACATGATGATATATGGAATCAATTTCATGAAAAATGCATTGGATGATTTTTTCCCCAAATCCATGCCTTGGCCGAATGTGTTACTACTTGGAGTAGATTGAAATTTTTGTGTTTAAGATCATTAGATGACTTAGAACGTGTACGGGACGTAGATTAGTAATTCAATCGGATTGAAAAACAAATCGACACAAATAACTCACCTTGGCCGAATGTACAAGGACATGAAATGGAGTTGATTTTTGATAAATTAATGTTGGACATTTAATTTGACAAATACATGATTAATAAATTAAATGGGTATTTTGAAATATTTGGTTTAATATATTAATCTTGGTATTACACTTTAATTAATTGGACTTTAATGTTTGGAATATTAAATTTAATTAATGGGCTTTAATAATTTAATTGGGCCTTATGGGCTTAAAATTGGTTTTATGGCACTTAAGGGTGATTCCTTATTTGGGCTTGGCAATTGGGTTTGACCCACATTGACCAAAGCCCAAGCCTTAATAAATCAATTCTAAGCCCATTTGACTTGAATTAAATTCAACATTGGATGTTAATTGGGCTTTGAGACCCAATAGGATTAGATTTAGAATCTAAGTCTTTAAAGCATATTAAAAGTGTAAACATTTGATTTGGAATTAAATAATTGGATTAGTATTGAATACGAATTGAATTAGATTTAATTAGTAGTTCGATATAATTCGCGAATTCGTACTTTATGTACTTATTCTCAATCGAGTTGGACTCGCACAAAATCAAACCGTTGTTTGAACATTGGATGATCACATTAACAAAGACTAATTAATTGGATTAGATTGGTTGTAAAAGCATGTCTTGTTTGAATATATATGTATGTGATGAATGAATAGTGTATATCGGATGGATATTAGAAGGGAAAGGGTAATTTTAGAAATTATTGTAAATTGGAATTTTAATTGGACCTGCGTGTCCAGCCTTATCTCTTTATCTCTTTGTATTCTCTTCTCACCTAATTCCCTCAATGTAAATGAGGTTTCTCTTATTGTATTATGTAATTGGGTAGTTGTAGAATAGTGCTAGCGGGGAGAGGAAAGGGAGTGATTTGTTCTAGGAACAAGTTGTTTAAATATCCATCCGCATATCACTATTACTTTACTTTACGCGCTTTATGATGTTTTAGAAGCATGCTTAAGGGTGTATGATGATGAGACCTAACAAGATAAATAAATTGGTTGCCAATTACGCGAAAATCCCTCAATTTATATTAAGCTAAATATCCTTCCATTGAATGGTTCTTGTTCAAGATCCGAAGTTGGCATTGGTTTGTTTTTGACCAAAGTCAAGACCTTTGTCAACCTAGGATGTACTTGAATCATGAGAGTTTTTTGTTGCATATCGGTGTCTTGTCCAAATCGTGATTTTTTATTGACCAAAGTCAAGGTCACTTTTTGTCCAACGACATTGATTACGAAACTTTCCTCGTCAATGGGTCTAGCTTAACCGGAATCATTAGGTTTGTTTTTGGCCAAAGCAAGCCTAGTTGATTCGGAGGATATGGTTAGGAAATGTATTGGATACATTGACATTATACATATGTTTCGGACTTGGATGTCCACCTACTACCGGATCTAGGAATGGATGAGATCCAATTGATCATGGAGATCTACCTATGTTAAATAGCATACAATTTTTTATTGGCCAAAGTCAAGGTTGTGTGTTATTTAACGGGATCCTAGCCCACTAGGAAATTAGATTTCCCGAGTTGTCTACAGAGGGTTAGAAACTTGAAAAATAGTGGGAGGCTATTATTGAATTTGCAATTTCGTTCAGATACTTAGCCTTACGCGTCTTTCAAAAACATTTCGTCAATATTTTAATTAGTTTAGTTGGACTAATATATTGTTATTTTTATTTGTAACAGTTTGACTGTACCCAATACATCGTTGACTTTATAGTTGGACTATAGTTGTCAAGATGATTGGCAAAGGTAATATCCGTGACATTATCATGGGCGATAATGTCTTCAGAGGGACAAACTTTGCCGACTGGGAAATGAACCTCAAGATAGTGCTTGGGGCTGAGAGGATACTGTATACTATTCAGAGACCTCTCCCGCCTAAACCCACTGAGCCACTGGAGCTAGAGTTATGGAAACTCATAGTGATGATTGTGACCAAGCTCAGTCAGTTATGCTAGCTGCAATGACCCAGCATTTCAGACGCCAGAATAGGGACTTGGATCCCTATAACATGATGGCAAGATTGCGTGATCTTCACCGCACTAATAAGCGGATGAAGAGGTACGAGCTAGTAAGGAAACTCTTCCGCTCCCGGATGACAGATGGCGCATCAGTTGAAGCCCACGGGGCTCAAATGATTGCCGATATTGATGAGTTGGCCAATATGGGAATAGTCTTGGAGGCTGAGCTGACTATAGATATGATCTTGCAGTCACTTCCTGATACTTGGAAACAAATCATAGTCAACTATAAGTTGATGGATACAGATGACACTCTTGGAGAGCTGTTATCTATCTTGAAGGAGTCCGAAAGGGAACTCCTAAAGGGGAGCAAGCGCGAGGCGCATTTTGCATCGACCTCTCATGCGCCAAAGGGTGGCCCCAAGGCAATTGGAGGTGCAAAAGAAGAAGTTCAAGAAAAAGGGCAAAGGCAAGTTGACATCTGCTTCTAGGAAGCCAAGGGACAAATCTCACGACATCTGCCTCAACTGCGGCAAGAGGGGTCACTGGAAACGTGACTGCCGAATGGGCAAGGGGCAGAAGGAGGATATCAAGGATGGCAAGGCTATCGCTTCTGGTATGTTTGTTATTGAGATAAATATGAATACTTCTAGTTTTAAAAATTGGATTTTTGATTCTGGTTGTGGTGCTCATATTTGTACTGATGTGCAGGATCTGCAGGATAGCAGGGTGCTGGGCATCCGGGAGATGGATCTACGGGTTGGAAACGGAACACCAGTTGCTGTTTTGGCCGTAGGGACTTTTGTTTTAGTACTGCCCTCAGGGCATGAACTTAAACTTTTGAACTGGTTTTTTTTGTCCTAGTTTAACTAGGAATATTATATCTGTATCCTTGTTAACCCAGCAGGGTTCACTTTTGTATTCAGGAACACTGGGTGTTATTTTATATAAAAATGATGCAGAAATTTGCACAGCTGTTGCAAATAACGGTCTTTATTTTGAATATAAATGAATCTCCTAAAATGACAAACAAAAGGCTCAAAGAAGTAATCTAAAAGATGAAGCTTATATGTGGCATTGTCGTCTGGGACACATCAACAAGACTCGCATATCCACACTTTCGAAGAGTGGGTACTTGGACGAATTTGATCCCAATTCATATGACGTCTGCGAATCTTGTCTTTTAGGCAAAATGCCTAAATCACCTTTTAGTGGTAAAGGTGAACGTGCCACAGAACTGTTGGCTCTCGTTCATACTGACGTATGCGGGCCCATGTCTAGCCAGGCTAGAGGTGGTTTTCACTACTTCGTAACCTTTACAGATGATGCATCTCGTTATGGTTATGTGTATCTTATGAGACACAAGTCGGAAACTTTTGAGAAATTCAAAGAGTTTCGACACGAAGTGGAGAAACAAACAGGGAAGAGTATCAAGACATTACGGTCAGACCGTGGTGGCGAGTACTTAAGTTATGAGTTTCAAGATTACTTGAAAGAATATGGTATTCTTTCACAGTGGACTCCTCCTGGAACACCGCAATTAAACGGTGTGTCCGAACGGAGAAACCGCACCTTGTTGGACATGGTGAGGTCAATGATGAGTCGCACTGAGCTACCAATATCCTTCTGGGGATACGCATTAAACAGTGCTATACTTATTTTGAATAAGGTACCGTCGAAGTCTGTTGAACAGACTCCATATGAGATATGGACAGGAAGGAAACCAGGTTTCTCTTTCCTAAAGATTTGGGGATGCTGGGCATATGTTAAACGTTTGGAAGGTACCAAACTTGAACCCAAATCTGATAAATGCCTTTTCGTTGGATATCCTAGGGAAACCAAAGGATATTACTTCTATCACCCACAAGAGAACAAAGTATTTGTTGCTCTACAAGCATTTTTCCTTGAGAAGGATTTTATAAATGCAGTGGTAAGTGGGAGGAAAGTAGAACTCGATGAAGATCGTAGTGATACTGTTCCTGGCAATGAATCAACGGAACAACAAGAACAGACCGTCCGGGATGAGTCTGTACCACAAACTTCACATACACAAGGACCGCGTAGGTCGGAGAGAGTCAGAACAATACCTGAGAGGTATGGGTTCCTGATCTCACCTCATATTGATATTAATCTTATTGAGGATAATGAGCCGGCTACGTATGAGGAAGCGATACAAAATATCGATTCCGCTTTATGGCAAGAAGCCATGAAGTCCGAGATGGATTCCATGTACGCCAACCAAGTTTGGACACTGGTTGATGCACCAGAAGGCGTAAAGCCTATTGGATGCAGATGGATCTTCAAGAAGAAGACCGACATGGATGGCAACATACAAACGTACAAAGCTAGGCTTGTAGCGAAGGGGTATCGTCAACAATATGGTATTGATTATGACGAAACCTTCTCACCCGTTGCCATGATTAAATCCATTCGGATAATGCTTGCAATAGCTGCATATTTCGACTTCGAGATATGGCAGATGGACGTTAAAACCGCTTTCCTTAACGGAAACCTTTTGGAGGATGTTTATATGCAACAGCCTGACGGTTTTATCGTACCTAGACTTGCAAACAAGGTTTGTAAGTTAAATCGATCCATTTATGGATTGAAGCAAGCATCACGGTCATGGAATCAGCGTTTTGATGAGATCATAAAGGAATATGATTTCGTGCAAAACGCAGATGACCCTTGTGTATACAAGAAGGTTAGTGGGAGAGCACTTACTTTTTGTCCTTTATGTCGACGACGTATTGCTTATAGGCAATGACATTCCCATGCTAACGTCGGTGAAAGCTTGGCTTTCATTAAAATTCTCCATGAAAGATCTGGGAGAAGCAGCCTTTATTCTTGGAATAAAGATCTACAGGGATAGATCTAGAAAGCTGCTTGGACTCTCCCAGAGTACATACATTGATAAAGTGTTGAAGAGATTCAACATGGAACAATCCAAGAGGGGATTGGTTCCAATGGCACGAGGTACCTCTCTGTCTAAGGACATGTGTCCTAAGACTCAGAAGAGAGAGACCACATGAGTCGGATACCGTTCGCCTCGGCAGTCGGATCGATCATGTATGCCATGATATGTACACGACCTGATGTCTCATATGCTTTGAGCATGTGCAGTCGCTATCAGGCCGATCCAGGTGAAGGTCACTGGATAGCAGTTAAGAATATCCTTAAGTATCTTAAAAGAACTAAGGATGCTTTCTTAATTTATGGAGGTGGAGAACTTGCGGTATCTGGGTATACCGATGCAAGTTTCCAAACCGACAAGGATGACTACAAGTCGCAATCCGGGTACATTTTTTGCTTGAATAACGGAGCAGTGAGCTGGAAATCTTCCAAGCAAGATACTGTTGCCGATTCAACAACAACAGAAGCGGAGTACATCGCTGCATCTGAAGCAGCAAAGGAGGCAGTTTGGATCCGAAAGTTCCTAATCGGATTAGGAGTAGTTCCGTTAGCAGCTGAGCCCGTTCCATTGTATTGTGACAATAACGGGGCTATAGCACAGGCTAAGGAACCAAGGTCTCATCAAAGGTCCAAGCATGTTCTTCGACGTTACCATCTGATTCGGGAGATGATACATCGTGGCGATGTAAAGGTCGAGAAGGTCACATCAGATGACAACATTGCAGATCCGCTGACGAAGGCTGTTCTTCAGCAAGTTTTTGAACGACACATACATAGTTCGGGTATTAGATGCTTGAGTGACTGGCTATAGGCCAAGTGGGAGATTGTTAGACATTATGTCCCATAGCGTCACTGTTTGTAAATGATATTGTATTATTGTACAAATTAACTATGTGATAATGAAATTGCCTTTGCCGTTTTGTATATTATTTACTTTGACTAATAAATGGCGAAAGTCCATATGATTAATACTGGATTGAGATGATATGAGACAGTATCAATCTATAAAAGTTTAATCATTAAATATCCCTAGTCGGAGTATTATCGAGATCGGACATCGATAATGCGGAATAGACTAGTATTGCGCTTGTGCACGTTGTGAGGGCACAACAGCATAGTTCTCATATATTTAAGTATTGGATACTTATGCAAGTGCAATAGGAGGTTGTGTTTTACCGATGGTACGGAAAACAGCTTCGCTCTGGATAGACCCCGCGGAATCCCATTGGTAGTATGTCTGCGTGTCTATGGGAGGCCGCATCAGGGTAGGTGTATATGGTCTTAACCTGAGACTTACATCGCTAGTACTTGCGACAATCGGTAAACTTTGGTTTTGGTGGTTGGGGACCCTAACCGGTTCTGTGTACACCTCTTCTGGGTTTATCGAGAATCGTAGTGTGCTGGATGTGATGTCAAGATGGAAGTATCGCTTCAGACATATGGAGGCGATGATCACGCAGGACACAGAACTAGTACTCTATAAAAGGTTGCAACCGTCGGGACAATATGACTAGGTCAGGATTGTCCGATTTAAAGAGACTAGCTGCTTGATGTCCGATATATGTTTCGTACGGGGCAGACACATCTCCAGCCCCAGGCCTAGCATGTGATCATCCGATACTGGATCGATTTACGCAATACTACGGTATACTACGCCTGATACAGATCTTATATTCCTATTAGAATATTTCTGGAGAATTGGGTAGGCATGGCGCTTTGCTAGAAGCCAACCTTGTCTTGTGAATCGGTAAAGACGTAGTACGAGGTACGTACGTGTTCGGATTATCCGACGACCGTATTTACTGCCAAATAATCCGGAGATCTCTTGGGTCGCTTCCTGAAGATTCACCTATGATATTTGATTCGAACTTAATTAATCTTGGATTAATTGCGGAGAAACTTTATCTCGGATAAAGTGCCTTATTTAGAGAGAGAGAACGATTAATTTGGAATTAATCGATATAATTATTATATTCGATATAATAATCGAAATTCGATTTCGACGCGAAATTAAAATTAGATTTTAATTCGGGCGTACGAGTTAATTTAGAATTAATTCGTAAGCGACGTAAATAATAATTTCGCTAGGAGCGATTATTTATTTAAATCCGATTTAATTAACGTCGCGACGCTAGCTCGGTATTTCGGAAATATCGAACCCGAACGCGTGAGTGGACGTGGGCCCACTTTCATTGGGAAACGTGTGGGGCCCACATGACACTTGTCATTGATATGGCATTGCATGTTAATAGTGTACAAAACACTCTAAGGCATTGCATGGTGATAGTGTGCATTTCACTCAAAGGTTTGCATGGAGTTTGAGTGTTTGACACTCTAAGCCATTGCATGGTTTATGTCATAGATTTATTATTAATTTAATAAATTATAACATAAATATAAATTGATTTTTGTTTGACAAGATTAATTAATAAAGACTTTACACCAAAAATTCTCTCTTTCTCTCTCAAATGCCGAGAACGCCATTGACAAGGGCAAGGAAGATTTGATCTTCCATTTCTCCATTTTTGCTAGCACAAGCAAGGGATCAAAAAGGTGATAGGGAAACCATCAAAGAGCTTGGAATACAAGAGCTTGGAGCTGGAAGTCTTCTTCCTCCTCTTGGCCGAACCATCCATCACTTGGAGCTTCTACCATTTGATCATCTTCTTCATCACAAGGCATTGTAAGTATGATTCCGCCATACTTCATGTTTAAATATATATTCTTTGTAGTATTTACATGCTTAATCTTTCTTGGGACATATAATTGAAACCAACATGATATTGTCTCATATCATCTCAATCTGGAACTAATCATAAGGACCTTATATCATTTATACTCTTGGTATATATAATTACAAAAGATAAAGAGCAATTTCCTTTGTCACATAGTAATTTGTACAAAAACACCATGTTCTGTACAAATAGTGATGCTATGGGTCATAATTGTCCACACACCCGAAACCCACCGAGTTGAGGGTCTTGTTCCCGAGTTGTGCTGAGGTGGGCTTTGTTCCCGAACTGTGTGGAAGTGTGGCTTTGTTCCCGAGCTTTACTGAATATGGGCTTGTTCCCGGGCTGTTTTGGTGTACTGAATGTGGCTTTGTTCCAGAACTGTGCTGACTGTGGGCTTTGTTCCGAGCAGTACTGAATGTGGGCTTATTCCCGAACTGTGCTGAATGTGGGCTTTGTTCTCTGGGCTTTATTCTCGAACTGTGTAGAGAGTGGGCTTTGCTCCCGAAAAACTGCTGTTAATGTGGGCCCGACCCTGGGCTTTGTTCCCGAACTTATGTTGATTTGTGGGCTTTATTCTCAAATTGTTCTGATTGTGGGCTTTATTCCCTGGGCTTTGTTCCCGAACTGTGCTGAGTGTGGGCTTTATTCTCAGGGCTTTGTTCCTGAACTGTGAAGAGTGGGCTTTGTTCCCGAACTGTGTAAGAGTTGGCTTTGTTCCCGAATTGAGTTGATAATGGGGCCTCGACCTTGGGATTCATTCCAAAACTGTTGATAATGTTGAGCCTCGACCCTGGGATTCATTCCCGAAACTGTCGATAATATGGGCCTTGACCTTGGGATTCATTCCCGAAGACTGCTGATAATGTAGGCGTCGACCCGGGATTATTCCCAATACTGCTGATAGTGTGGGCCTCGACTCTGGGATCCATTCCCGAAGATTGCTGATAATGTGGGCCTCGACCCTGAGATTCATTCCAGATAATATATGATGATGTGGGCCTCGACCCTGGATTCATTCCAAAACTGCTGATAGTGTGGGCCTCGACCCTGGGATTCATTCCGATGCTGCTGATAAGGGCCTCGACCCTGAGATTCATTCCGATGCTGCCTGTGATGTGGGTTGTTGGGTTTCTAAGGTCCCAATGATCAATTCAAGCATATAAAAACATATGTGAATACATTAAAGAAGTTGCGGAAAATTATATTGAGCGGTTTGAGCGATGCGAGGAACAAAATCTTCAAGCTTTTCGTTCAGAGGAAAAAAGAAATTCTACATTAGCTTTTAGTCATAGGGCTCACGGTTTTGAGATGAAAAATTGTCCTCCATTTTCGGCCATGGTCCTCCTCCAGCTCCAAGCTTTGTGATGATTCCATGCTCACGGGTGTGGTTCCCTATCCTTCGTATGTCCTCTTTGATGATAGCTCTGGTGATTTTTGCCAAAAAAATCACCATCTTCTTCCATGTGTTCTCGGTTTTTGACAGAAAAAATAGAAAGAATAGAAGAAGAAAAATGGCCCTCTTGGCCGAGAGAGAGAGATGAGAGGAGAGGGAGAGAGTGAAAATTTTAAGTGTTTGGTTGTTGGAAATAAAGTGTATCTAATACACAAAAAAAGAAAAGTCAAATACCAAATTCAAAATTTTGGTAAATGCCATTTAAGCAAAAACCAACAAACTCACATCAATCACTCAATCAAGTGACTAGTTGTCAACATCACTCAAAGTGACAAGTGAATTACGCTTGATGGGACTAGTGATTTGACGCTTGATGTGACTTGTGGGCCGCACTTTAATTCGCAATGCGAGTGCGCCCGCAAAAACACCCGGGCTCGGGTTCGCTAATTCCAAATTAACGAATTTTCCGTTGCGACGAAATTAAATCTAATTTAATTAAATAATTTTGCCTAGCCAAAATTACTATTCACGTCGCTAACGAATTAATTCTAAATTAACTCGTTCGCCCGAATTAAATTCTAAATTTAATTCCGCGTCGAAATCCAATTTCTTATAATATATCGAATATATTATTTTATCGATTAATTCCAAATTAATCGTTCTCTCTCTTTTAATTAATATTTTATCCCAGATAAAATATCTCCGTAATTAATCCTAGATTAATTTTCTCTCTCATCATTAATTAATCCCAGATTAATAAAGTGCGAGTCATACGTCATCGGTGAATCTTCGGGAAGCGACCCATGAGATCCCCGGATATGTTGGCAGTAAATACGGTCGTCGGACTATCCGAACACGTACGTACCTAGTATTACGTTTTTACCGATTTACAAGACAAGGTTGGCTTCTAGCAAAGCGCCATGCCTACCCAATCTCCAAGAAATATCCTTACATGAATATGTGATCTATATCAGGCATAGTATACGTAGTATTGCGTATTTCGATCCAGTAGTATCGGATGTCACTTGCAAGGCCTGGATGGTGGCTGGAAATGTGTCTGCCCCGTACGAAGCACATATCGGATCTCTGGTAACTAGTCTCTATAATCGGATGAACATGACCTAGTCATAATATCCTGATAGCTACAGCATATAAGAGAACAAGTTTCGTATCCTACGTGATCATCATCTCCACTATTACTGGAGTGATACTTCCATCTCGACATCACACCCAATACACTATGATTCTCAATATACCCAGAAGAGGCGTACACAGAAACCTGTTAAAGCCTTGGACGACCAAAACCAAAGTACAGTGATTGTCGCAAGTATTAGCGGTTGCAAGTCTCAGGTTAAGACCAAATACACCTACCCTGATTCGGACTTCCATAGACACATAGTAATACATACAATGGAATTCCGAGGGGTCTATCCAGAGCGAAGCTGTTTTCCGTACCATCGGTAAAACACAACCTCCTACTACACTTGCATGAGTATCCTATACCCAAATATATGTGAGAACTTGCCGTTATGCTCCCACAACGCGCACAAGTGTAATACTAGTCTATTCCGCATTATCGATGTCCAATCTCGATAATACTACGACTAGGGATATTTAATGATTAAACCTTTATGGATTGATACTATCTCATATCATCTCAATCCAGGAAACTAATCATATGGACCTTTCATCATTTATACATCTTGGTGATCTAATCACAAATGATAAAAGATCAATTTCCTTTGTCACATAGTTAATTTGTACAACAACACCATGATCTGTACAAATAGTGACGCTATGGGTCATAACTGTCCAACAATCTCCCACTTGGCCTATAGCCAGTCACTCAAGTATCCTACACCCGAACTATGTACGGTTCGCTCAAACTTCTGTTGAGGAAAAGGCTTTCGTCAGTGGATTTGCATGATTATCATCTGATGCGATTTATAGAATCATCACATCGCCACGATGTATGATCCAAACGGATCAGATGAATAATCGAAGTATATATCTGGATCGTTGATGAGACCATTAATTCTTTAGCCTGCGATGTAGCCTAGCTCAGCTGCTAACAGAATTAGATCTAATCTAATTAGATTTATTATCAATCCAGAAGGCTTCTATTGCTGCCTCAGCTGTAGCAATAACCCGCTTCAGTTGTTTATTCGGTAACAGTATCTTGCTTGGAAGATTTCCAGCTCACTGTTCCGTTTATTTAAACTTTATAGTACCGTTACTACAACTAATAGTCGTTTTCATTGGTTAGGAAACTTGCAACAGTGAACCTAACCACTTCAAGTTCTCCTTCTCCATAGTATAAGACAGCATCCTTAGTTCTCCTAAGATACTTAAGGATGTTCTTAACATCAATCTAGTGACTATCACTTGGATTGGCCTGATTGTGACTCCATATGCTCAAAGCGTATGAGACACCAGGTCGCGTACATTTATCAATGTACGAGTTCTCGGAAAGTATCAATAACTTTAAATCTATCCCAGTAGATCTTTATTCCTAGAATAAAAGTTGTTTCTCCAAGAATTCTACGGAGAATTTTATGAAAGCCAAGCTTTCACCGATTGTATTTTATGGGAATATCATTTCCAAGAAATGATGTATTATCATTACTTATAGGACATTCATTTCTGTGCGCTCCCACTAACCTCCTTATATACACAAGAATCATTTTCGTTTTGAATTAAATCATACACATCATTATGATTACATCAAAACGATAATTCCAAGAACGTAATGCTTGCTTCAATCCAAACATGGATCGAATAACCTGCAAACCTTGTTTGCTAGTTTTGGTACGACAAAACCTTCAAGATGTAGTAAACATCCTCCAAAAGGTTTCCGTTAAGGAAAGCGGTTTTGGCATTCAGCTGCAATATTTCATAAATGAAACATGCAGCATTAGCAAGCATTATCCAAATGGATTCAACCATGGCAACTAGTAAAAGGTTTCATCGTAATCGACACAACGTTGATAACGATACCTTTTCGCTACAAGCCTAGCTTAGTACGTTGGTATGTTGCCATCATGTATGTCTTCCTTGAAGACTTATATAGTACCAAAAGGCACAATGCCTTCTGGTACATCAACTAGTGTCCAAACTTAGTTGGTATACATGGAATCCATTTTGGACATCATGGCACTTTGCCATAATAGGGAGTCGATACCTTGTATCACTTCCTCATACGTAGTCAGTTTGAGTTCCCAATAAGATTGACATCTTTATGAGGTGACATCAGAAACCCATACCCCAGGTATGGTTTCTGACTCTCTCCGACTTATGCAGTTCTTATGTATTCGAAGATTACTGGTATAGTTTCATCCTTGATGAACTATTTTGTGTTCCATTAGGAATCGATGCCTTGAACAGTATTACTCCGATTTTCATCGAGTTTTACTTTCCTCCCACTTACCACTGCATATAGGTGTTCCTCTTAGGAAAACCGCATGGCGAGCAACAATTATATTTTTTAATGTGAGATGTATAAGAACTATACTTTTGGTTTCCCTAGGATAACCTACAATTAGGCACTTATCTGATTGGGGTTCTAGTTTGGTATCATCTAAACATATGCCTAGCATTCCCAAATCTTCAGGAATGAGAAAACCCGGTTTCTTTCCTATTTATATCTAATATGAAGTCTGTCTAACAGATTTTATGGAACCTTATTCTAAATAAGTTCTGCACTGTTGAATGCGTATCCGTTGAAGGAAATGGTAGCTCAGAGTGACTCAAGATTAACCTTATCATGTCCAACAAAATTCGGTTTCTCAGTTCGGACACACCGTCAAACTGACGTGTTCTGGGAGGAGTCCTTATTGAAAGAATACTATACTCTTTCAAGTATATGAGAAACTTATTGCTTAAGTATTTTCATCATGGTCCAATCATGGTGGTGTTAATACTTTAGCCGATCTGTTTGTCTACTTCGTGTCGAAACTATAAAAGTTTCCGATTTGTGTTCAAAAAGAAACACATAACCATAACGCGATGCCACATCCGTAAAGGTCACAAAACATTCATATCCACCTCTAGCCTAGCTAGATATGGGCCCACTTACGTCACTATGACCAAGGGCTAACAGATCGGTGGCACTTACACTTTTACCAAGTAAAGGTGTTTCAGGCACTTTGCCTAATAAACTAGATTCGTAGACTTTATTTGATTGGAATCAAATCCGTCATAGTACCCACTCTTCGAAAGTGTGGATATACGAGTCTTGTTTAATTGTGGACCAGACAACAATGCCACATATAAGTTTCAACTGATTAATTCAGTTCGAGCTATTTGTTTATCCTGTTATATGTTTGAGATTTATTTATATTCAAAATATAAATACTGTTATTCACATCTAATGTGTTATCTCAATATCATCTTTATATAATAAAACACTTTAGTGTTCTAGAATATATAGGTATATCCGCAACGGATAAACTCTGATATAGAGATAATGTTTCTAGTCAAACTAGTTACATTGTAAACAGTTTCCTAATTTAAGTACATACCCGAAGGGTAGTTCCTAAACTTAGGTATCTACGGTTAAAACAGCGACTATCGTCCCATTTTTGATTCGCAGATAGATCTCAACTGAAGTCAGTATCCTGCTTTTCAGCAGATTATGCACACCGGTACATATTTTATGTACCACATCCAGTATCTAAAATCCAATTTTAATACTAGCAGTGAACATATTTTATGCAAACATATTTGAAGTCAGATCCTTGCTCGTTCTTCAATTCCTTCATGTCTGCCTTGTCCATACGGCAGTCACGCTTCCGTGATCCCCGTTTTCCACAATTTAGGCAGACATATTGGGATATGTCATTTGTCTTCCCAGAAGATTATAATGATTTTGCCTTTGCCCTTTTCGGTACCCCAGAAGCCTTTGGGCAAGCCTTGGCCTTCCGGAATGTCGAAATAAGATGCGCGCCTTGCGCTTCTTGCCTTATTGCAAACTTTGGCTTTGACTCCTTGAGTATAGCCATTAACTCTCCAAGAGTTTACTATTGCAATCTTTATTTCTAAGATCTAAGTATAGATCTATGAAGATCCTTCAATTTCAATATCATACTATAAGGATCTAATCCTTAGTTCTGATTAAGAAATTTAGGAGTCTATTTGGCAAGCTTAATGGATTAAGCATTAAAGTTATCATCACATGAATATTCCAAATATCATGTTCTACTATTTGCTTAACTCCAGGCTTAGGCTCGAGATGTCACTATATCAAATAAAGTAACTTCTCGGTTTTCAGGACTATCCTAATTAATTATTCCCAATTTGAAAATTAAAGTCGTTTAAATACATTTTTCACCCAGGATTGGTTTTAAACACTAATCTTTCAATTATCTTGATTCTAATAGTCCAACTATTTAATCAACGATTTTAGGTACTATTTATTATAATGATTACTATAGTCCAACTATATAATCAACTATAATTTAATTGATTAAATTCAATTATATTGATTACTATAATCCAATTATAAAATCAACTATTAATTGAAATAGTTTGAATACAGTCCAACTGGTTAAATAAAATAAACATTAATATTAGTCCAACTAATAAATAATTTATTTGACGAAATATTTGAAATGAGCGCGGTATGGCAAGTAACTAAACGAATATTGCAAATTTAATACTTGCCTCCCACTATTTTTCGGCGAGCCTCTAACCCTCTGTGGAGTACTCGGGAAACCTTGTTTCCTAGTGGGCTAGGATCCCATTAAATAACACACAATCTTGACTTTGGCCAACAAATTGTATGATAATTAACTAGGTAGATCTCTAAGATCAATTGGATCCCATCCAATTCCTAGATCCAGTAGGTGGACATCCAAGTCCGAAACATATATCTTATATATGCCAATATATCCAATATATTGCCTAACCTTTTTCCTCTGAATCAACTAAGCCTTGGCTTTGGCACAACAAACTTAGTGATCCCAGTTAAGCGGAACCCATTGACCATGGAAAGCTTCGTAATCAATTTCGATGGACAAGAAGTGATCTTGAACTTTGGCCAACAAATCACAACTTGGACAAGACACCGATATGGAACAAAGCCTTCATGATTCAAAACACATCCTCGACGGAAAGGCCTTGACTTTGGCCAACAAACCAATGCCAGTCTTGGATCTTGAGTAAGAATCACTCAATGGAAGGAAAAATGCTTAATATGATGTTGAGGGTTTTTCGCGTGCAATTGGCAACCAATTAATTATCTTGTTAAGGTCTCATCATCATACACCCTTAAACATGCATTCTAAATACATAATAAGGCGCATATAAATAAAATAATAATGATATGCAGATGGATACTTAAACACATTGTTCCTAGAACAAATCTCTCCATTTCCTCTCTCCCGCAAGCACAAGTATTACTTCTACCCGTTACATAACACTTCTAAAGAAACCTCATTTACTTTGAGTGGAATAGCTGAGAAGAGAAATACAAAGAGTAAGAGAGTAAATAGTGTGGTATAGGGACACGCAGGTCCAATTAATAAATTCTAAATTTATTACAACAATTTCCAAAATTGCCCTCACCCATCTAATATCCATCTGATATACATTATTCATGCATCGCAACTTTGTATTCACACAAGCATGTTATCAATCAATCTAATCCAATTAATTAATCTGATAATTAATGACCATCCAATGTTCAAACAACGATTTGATTTTGTGCGAGTCCAACTCGTTTTGCGAATAAGTACTCAAAGTACGAATTCTTGAATTAAATTAAACTACAAAATTAAATCCAATTTAATATTATTTAATAATACTATTCACTATTTAATTCCAAATTAAATATTACACTTTATTAACGAACCTTTACGACTTAGATTCTAATCTAATCGTTACGGGTCTCAAAGCCCGATTAACATCCAATGTTAATTTAATTAAATTCCAATGGGCTTTTAATTAATTTCTTAAGGCATGGACTTTTTCTCAACATGGGTCAAACCCAAATACCAAAGCCCATTTAAGTAATCACCCTTATTTGCCAAGAAACCAATTTAGGCCCATTAGGCCCAATTATTATTAAAGGTCCATTAGTCATAATTGGACTTTATGGATATGGTTTTGGGCCCAATTGGATCCAACCAATTTAGCCTAAACTATCTTGGTACAACCAAGCCCAATTAAGCCCAATTACAACTTTAAAGCCCAATTCCAAAATATGCCCAATAAATTAAATTACCAAATTCCAAATTTTAATAACTTAATTAACCAAAGTGTATTGACATAATTAATTACCCAAATTAATATCTTAAAACATCAATTCACACAATTAATTATGCTCAATTAACATCAAAACATGTCAACACATTTTAATCAAAAATCAAACCCATTTCATGCTTACTAGTCTCGGCATTTTGGGGTTTTATTTGTCCGATTCGGTTTCAATCAAATTAAATCCACAATCAACATTACCCAATGTTCCAACTCATCCAATGATCAAAAACACAAAAAAAATACCAAGACATTTAGGTTCTTTAAGTTTCGGCCAAGCCTACTAATTTGGGGAAAATTGTTCCAAATCAATTTTCATGAAATTGATCAAATCAACTTCAATTAAATATCATTCAAGCATACTCAATCAAAGAATTTTATCAAATCATGCTCAAATTCAATTTACCCAATTTTAACCCTAAAAAGTTTCATGCTCAATATTGGCTCAAGATACCATTGTTGGGTTTCTCTAAGGTCCCAAGGATCAATTCAAGCATAGAAACATATGTAAATACATCAAAGAAGTTGCAGAATACTTACATTCAGCAGTTGAACGATGCGAGAATCAAAATCTTCAAACTTTTCCCTCCTGGGGCTCACGGTTTTAAGATGAAAAATTGTCCTCAATTTTCGGCCATGGTCCTCCTCCAAGCTCCAAGCTTTGGTGATGATTACATGCTCACGTGTGCGGTTCCCTATCACCTTCGTATGTCCTCTTTTGAGTGCTAGCTCTTGGTGATTTTTGCCAAAAAAATCACCATCTTCTTCCTTGTGTTCTCGGTTTTTGACATAAAAAACAGAAGAAGAAAATAGCCCTCTTGGCCGAGAGAGATGAGAGGAGGGAGAGAGTGAAAATGTTAAGTGTTTGGTTGTTGGAAATAAAGTGTATCTAATACACAAAAAAAGAAAAGTCAAATACCAAATTCAAAATTTTGGTAAATGCCATTTAAGCCAACCAACAACTCACATCAATCACTCAATCAAGTGACTAGTTGTCACATCACTCAAAGTGACAAGTGAATTGACGCTTGATGTGACTTGTGGGCCGCACTTTAATTCGCAATGCGAGTGCGCCCACAAAAACACCGGGGCTCGGGTTCGCTAATTCCAAATTAATGAATTTTCCGTTGCGACGAAATTAAATCTAATTTAATTAAATAATTTTGCCTAGCAAAATTACTATTCATGTCGCTAACGAATTAATTCTAAATTAACTCGTTCTCCCGAATTAAATTCTAAATTTAATCCCCGTCGAAATCCAATTTCGTATAATATATCGAATATATTATTTTATCGATTAATTCCAAATTAATCGTTCTCTCTCTTTTAATTAATATTTTATCCCAGATAAAATATCTCTGCAATTAATCCCAGATTAATTTTCTCTCTCATCATTAATTAATCCCAGATTAATAAAGTGTGAGTCATACGTCATCGGTGAATCTTCGGGAAGCGACCCATGAGATCCCCGGATATGTTGGCAGTAAATACGGTCGTCGGACTATCAGAACACATACGTACCTGGTACTACGTTTTTACCGATTTACAAGACAAGGTTGGCTTCTAACAAAGCGCCATGCCTACCCAATTCTCCAGAAATATCTTTACAGGAATATATGATCTATATCAGGCGTAGTATACGTAGTATTGCGTATTTCGATTCAGTATCGGATGTCACGTGCAAGGCCTGGGGCTGGAATTGTGTTTGCCCCGTACGAAGCACATATCAGATCTCTGGTAACTAGTCTCTATAATCGGATAAACATGACCTAGTCATAATATCCCGATAGCTGCAGCATATAAGAGAACAAGTTTCGTATCCTACGTGATCATCATCTGCACTATTACTGGAGTGATACTTCCATCACAACATCACACCCAATACACTACGATTCTCAATATACCCAAAAGAGGCGTACACAGAACCTGTTAAAGCCCTGGACGACCAAAACCAAAGTACATTGATTGTCGCAAGTATTAGCGGTGCAAGTCTCAGGTTAAGCCCAAATACATCTACCCTGATTCGGACTTCCATAGACACATAGTAATACTACCAATGGAATTCTGAGGGGTCTATCCAGAGTGAAGCTGTTTTCCATACCATCGGTAAAACACAACCTTCTACTACACTTGCATGAGTATCCTATACCCAAATATATGAGAACTATGATGTTATGCTCCCACAACGTGCACAAGTGTAATACTAGTCTATTCCGCATTATCGATGTCCAATCTCGATAATACTACGAATATGGATATTTAATGATTAAACCTTTATAGATTGATACTGTCTCATATCATCTCAATCCAGGAACTAATCATATGGACCTTCATCATTTTATCATCTTGGTGATCTAATCACTAATGATAAAAGAGCAATTTCCTTTGTCACATAGTTAATTTGTACAACAACACCATGATCTATACAAATAGTGACGTTATGGGTCATAACTATCCAACAGTGGGCCTCGACCCTGGGATTCATTCCCAAAGCTGCTGATGACAGTGGGCCTCGACCCTGGGATTCATTCCTGATGCTGCTGATAATATGAGCCTCGACGCTGTGATTCATTCCCAATACTGCTGATGACGTGGGCCTCGACCTTGGGATTCATTCCCAAAACTACTGATAGTGTGGGCCTCGACCCTGGGATTCATTCCCGAAGACTGCTGATAATGTGGGCCTCGACCCTGGGATTCATTCCTGAAACTGCTTGTCTTTGCCGCATTTTCCTTTTCTTCAAAACATGCGAACAAAAACACAACAAAAAATTACGCGCATGTGACGTGTATGCGTGTATGCATGAATTTATTTCCTATTCCGATGGGTTAGGCCTTCTTTGTGCTCTTTGGCGCCCCTTGCCTATAAAAGTCTTTGATCGCCCCATGGGCCTGCATATAGTTTCCTTCTGTCAATTCTACTCTGGTGATTGCTAAGTTTTCTTTGGTCCCATGACTCAAGATCCCGTTATGTCCCTTATTCGCGAGGTGGTAGACTGGTCGCCCCCAGACCTGGTTTAGCTTTCTGCTCTCCGCTGCTTGCACTAGATCAAGGTGGACTATGTGATGTGTCACTCCGTATCAACATACTATATTACTGGCTATGAAATAGTCCCAATAGTTATACATATTATTGTCCTCAAAGAATGCTCAGTAATGAGACCAGAGAACCTTCAAAGCACTCAATGTAACTCAAATCCGAGTTTTTGAATAATTGATCTAAGCTAGACTCAAAGTGTGTGTATGCCAAGGTTCTTTTACAGCTTGATCATTAGGTAAGCCAACTCAATGATTTTGTTTCAAAAGATGGGATCAATGGGTCAAACCAACCTAGATGTCTTAATTATGTTCTGCAATTGCTTTTATGTGCTAAATATGGTATGATTTTCTTTTATTTTGTCTCTCCTTCTTTTTTTTTTCTTTTTTTTTCAATTTTTTTTTTCAACACACCAACCCTTTAAGGTAGCATTTCTCCCCATGGTGGTCCTAATACTCGCCCATGGGTAGCTTCACGCTTATCGGTTATAGGTGGTTTAATTTCTTTTCTTTAGAGACTTTTCTTTTATTTTCAACCATACCATACATCATAACACAAGCAAATCAAGATAGACATCTAAGCGAACGATCATTCACCGACCTGCAATTTCTTCAACTAGTCACCTTACCGACTACTCAGGTTTTCACTTCTAAGATCCTATAGTTAAGTGCTTACGAGTCTAACAGAGATCAACTACTCAAAATATCGGATGAGAGTACATCACAAACTTATAGTTTTTAAGATTTCATCCTAAAGCAAACGATTTCATCATTGGACTTATGCCTAACTATTATGGACTAAAAACGAACAATTTTTTTTTTCTTTTTCTCTTTTTGTTTTTGCTGATGGCCCCCCAATGGTCTTTTTAGTTTTGCCGTAAATTTTTCTATTTCTCGACTTCCTTTTCCCCGATATCCATGTTTGCTAAACTCTTCTTGACAATTCTTCCTTCTCTCTAACCCAACGGATATCTATGATGGCTTTTGAGACACGGGGTTAACATGATACATGTATGCATGAGATGCATGAGATGCGAGTGGTTATCAAAACAACATATATCCTTCCGACTTTATTCCTCCTACACTCGTGGTAAGTCCATTTATGTCCTAGGTATGGCTTATTTTATTGACCAATGTGGGGTACACAAAATTGTTCTCTCCTACGCTACAAGGGTGAACCTTGGCTACCTCAGTCCCTTCCCATCGGTAAAAGACAAAGACCGCCCATTTACAACATGGACTAAGCCTATTATGGGATCATGCCATTGTCTAGAAACGACGAATTGGGCTTTCGGTAATCACATTTATGTGGATGGACTTGGAGATATCCAAAAGTATACAAATATGTCGTAACAAGGCGTATCCTTCCTGAATGAAAGCCAGTGCGGATATCGGACTCATGCTTCTAGCATATTTGGATTATGATTGGATTCTCTAAGATCATCAAGGTTTTCATACAAGTTGGCCCATCATCATTTTAAAGCATTCAATCATGTTATCACGAGGTGCAAACTTGTCCCAGTTGAAAAAGGCCCAACAGGTTTACACTTTTGCAATAACATGGCTAAACAACTTCAAATGATAGGGGGCCCAAACACAAAGTGGCTCAACGACATTTTAGAAGCTTTTTGACCCAATCATCATAAGACACAAACTCGTCCCAATTTAAATGGCCCAACAAGTTCACATCTCATGACAAGAAGTCCAAATGAATCCAAATGATGATGGTCCCAAACACAAGCATAAATGGTGGCTTCTATAGGTCATATAACTATGTTTCTCATGCAGTTTTATGGGAGTATTGATAAATACTCCCGCCGGTGAAGGGTGGCCCACAACTAGGTCTCCCCACTAAAGAGTTCGAATGACCAAGTGAGCGCACCTTTTTTATACCCTAAGGTACGTGCCAATGAGTGATGACACCATATAATGATCCGCTGCTTCGAGCGAAAATGACTTCACGATACACGATGCCATCAAGGTAAAGAGGGGTATGAAAAATATATGAGACAATGTCAACTAAAGTAAAAATCACAAACATTATAAGACATTATTTCGGGGCCAATTCTCTGTCCCCAGTGGAGTCGCCAGACTGTGGATATGGTACAGAGGTACGGTGATGCTGTCCGGGCTCGCGGCCCATTGGGAGTATGGAGTAGCCTGCGGGGGACTAAACCGGAGAATAAATGGAGTCGCCACCCAGTGTGAACTGGGAAATGATTTAAGGCAGCACTCACCCCTCGCAAGGGAAGACCTCAAACCGTTGGGTTCAGAATGGTCCCTTACTTATGCCAATTGTAATGAAAGGATTTATGCAATAATATAAACCAAGTCTTATTCAACACATGCAAGATAATTTAATCAACACACAAGTTTGTACCCCATAAACGTAAATAAAAATGAAGGCAAATACATAATTCCATAAACATATTAAACAAAGAAGTGTGAAAATGTAAATAAACAATAATAACCGAAATGTTAATAATAATGGAAGATAATCAAGTGCATAATGTAAAATAAAATATCAAAGAGGCAAACATACATAAAATATAAAGGAAGAGCATGTCCAGTGTGTGTATGTTCATGGAGCGTTCGTAAACGCATTCGAACGTGATGGGATATGATGCATGGTAAAACAGAATGCATACATTCGAGTAACGTTCAGAAACACGTTCGAATGGGATAAGGCCGAATGCATGCATTCGAGTAGCGTTCGGAAACACGTTCGAACAGAATGAGGCATAGTGCATATGTTCGTGTAGCATTTGTGAACGCGTTCGAACGGGATGAGATATTATACATGGCATGACAGAATGCATGCACGTTCGAGTAGCATTCAAAAACGTGTTCGAACGTGGTAAGGCCGAATGCATGTGTTCGAGTAGCATTCGGAAACGCGTTCGAATGGAGTGAGGTATAATGCATATGTTTGTATAGCGTTCGAAAACGCATTCAAATGTCTTTACAAAAATAGCATAACTAAGGACATAACACGCATACATGAATATTCTTGAGTGGTACGTGGAGTTGTATCCCAAGTACAGACCACACTACCGTCCATTCGGATTCGGCTACATAATTTATGTCTGGGTTTCCATCCGATATACTGTAAGGGATAACACGCAATCATTAACCCAATGTAGACAGACATGAGATATGATAATGCATATAACAAAAAATAACCGAAGAGACAAATATGCGAAATAACTATGAAGATAAATAACACAAAATAAGTGCAGAATAATAAAACTAATTTACTGTAAATTAAATGCAAAATAATAAAAAATAGATAACACGAAATAAATACGGAATAATAAATATGTGACCAAAGAACTTGGCCGTTTTCAATGTAAGACTTCGCATGCCCGATTGGACGTGTTTCACGTCCAACCAAGTATGCCGTTTCCAGGACGACAAAATAAAATATAATAAAGGGTGCCCTCAGGTCTTACATTTTAAGTCGCTTCTCGGGAGTGCGTTGGGATGTCGCCGGAAGGGTTAATGTTTCCTTTTTTTTTTTGGTTCACTGGTTCGCTGTTTCCACTCGCTGTTTTCTCTATTTTCACCCACTGTTTTGCTGTTTTGTTCACTGTTTTTGGGTGGTTCGATGGCTGATTTTCAGGGGGTGTTTTAGGTGGTTCATAGACTATTTTTGGGTGATTTGTTCACTGTTTTGGGGACTGTTTTGGGTTATTTTCTGGACTGGTTTTGGGCGGTTAGGGCTGTTTGTTTTCTTGTTGCTTTGTCGGTCAGGGCTTATTTATTATTTGTTGCTTGTGTGTCGGTGAGAGTTGTTTCACGTGTCTGTTTGTTGTGGCGATTTGTCGAGTAGATTCTTGGTCTTCACGTTGCTGTCTCTTGTTTGTTCAGCTTTGGGGCATTTAACTTGGCTTATTATTGTTTGTTTATTTGGTCTGAGGTGGTTTTCTAGTCGGTGGAGGGTTTCGTTGTTTGATTATTCACTTGGGTAGAGGGCTTTGGTGTTTTTTTTGAATCGGGTGCGTGTGTCTTTGTTGAAGGGTTTATTTGTCTGTCATCGTTCGGTGGGGTGTATGTGACTTAGGTCTTCATGTGTTGTCGTTTGTGTGTAGATTAGGGCTCTCAGTTGAAGGTGTGTAAGTGTATGTCGAGAGCGCAAGTTGTTGAATCTCTGTTAGGGTTTTTTGTGTGTGGGGATCAGGAGGCGTGAAGAGTCAGGTCTGTGTTTTTACCTTTGGAATGAGAGCGAGTGTGCGATGGTTTCCTGGTAGCTTTAGGGTTTCGGTTGTGGGTGTTTTTCTTTGGTTTCTTTTCTTTGCTGCCGAGTTAGTGAGGGAGAATGAGAGAGGCCATTGGGTGTTTACTATGGTTTTTGTCCCTGTGGAGGCCGAGAGTGGCGAGAGAGATAATGGAGAGAGGGGCTGCGTCTAGAGATTAGAGACAAGGGTTAGGTTTTTTAGGGTTTCTTTTTTGACGTGAAGATTGAGAGAGGAGGGGGCTGCGTGAAGTGTCCAGGGTTTAAGGTTTCATTTAGGTTATGTTTTATAGTGGTACATTAGGGTTAGGGTTATGCATGTGGGCTTTGGATGGGTGCGTATGGGCTTTGGATGGGTGCGGGGGTCTTGGACCAAGATTAATGTTTAAACCAGGAATCGATTGAGCAAACCTGCGGCTAACTAGCGAGTTTAAATTTGACGAGCTACTAATTTTAGAATTTTCCCTTCCGGCATGCGTTTTCCCGCGACTTCCGCGACTTATTGGGTAGTGCCTCCATACGAGGCTCATCATTGGGCTTTATGCAAAAATGTAGTGTCTATATTTACAAGAACTCACAACTTATCTGCTAGTTGTTGGTACGACTCGATGGATCTGTAGGGTAGGTTGATGAACCAGGTGAGGGCTGGTCCTGCCAATGTTTCTCCAAAGTCTCTGCACATTCCAGCTTTCCATTGCCTAGGTGCCAAGCCAATTGACATCATCTTGTACTTATAGTGTATTGCGTGGTCGTCTGGATCTGTGGATCCGTCATATAGCTTCATTTCGGGCGGGCTAAACTTACGAGGCAGTTCGACAGCTACGATTGTCTCCACGAATGAAGTATCATAAATCATTCCAGCTCTGCTCTTCTAATTGGCAGCCTTACCCTAGGTAGTCTGGACATGACGGCTTCTTTCAACTCCATCATTTATCTCCTTATGGTGGATGCAACTTGCTGAGTTTGGTCGAGTGTGGAAGTCGAGGGATTCCTCGGACCATGGGGAATCGATGGGTTATCGTCAACCAGCCCATCAGATGCTTGTAGGACTATTGGATTGCCGGTTTGATCAGGGTTGCCGTGTTATTGAGAAGTTGAGGATAACTGCTCCAGCTGCTTCTGTAGATTCACATTGGAGTTTCGCATGGTCAAATTCTTTTATTCTAAAGATTGTAATCGTTCCTGGAGCATGGATAAATGTGTCGCCATAGGGTCTGGCATCTGTTCAATCAAGTGACCAAAAAAGAGGAGTTCTTTTAAAGGTTTTGACACGAACCCATTTCTCCGGGCATCATCAATAAACACACAAAGAAAATCATAAAATCCTTCAACGTTGTACAGTCCAATCGGTTTCTGGTGTATGTTCAAGTTCGCCCAAGATAGCACTATAAAAAATTTCCTCCAATGTGCCCAAGCCACCAGGCAAAGCAATAAAAGAATCAGCACGGTTAATCATTTCTACCAGTCGTTCAGACATACCTGGTACGATCCGTTCCTCTCCGTTTGATGATTCAATAAGATTTGCCTCTGCCAATGGTTTTGGGATGATTCCCAAAACGTGACTGCCTCCTTCCTGTACGGCCTTTGAAACGATCCCCATTAGTCCAAGATTGCCTCCTTGCAGCTAAGACTCGACCCAATTCTTGTGCTGCTTCTATGTATTATGGCTTAACACCAACACTAGTACCGCAAACACACAGATGTTTTCAACTCGTCTTCTTGAAGTGGCTTCCATGTTTTACTCTGGATGTCTTCAAAAGTGCAATGATGAGTTGAATTTATAACACCTGAAAAGGGTGAGTAAAATAATAGCACTAGTACCTGCCAAATGACATTATTAGTTAAACAGTAAAATAAATCGTGATAGTCAAAAAGGTCTGGATCTTGTCGGAGAAAATAAAAGAAAACAACAAAACAAATTACAATTATTAGGAAAAGACAAAGAGATATAATATGTACAAGAAAAGTAGCGACTTTATTGACGTCTATGCGTTAGGGACAAGCTTCCCATCCAATTTTCTTATAAATTGGCAAACAGGGTCTTTTTGAGTCAGATTCCTGAGACTTAACTGTTGTCTTTCTTCTGAAATTGTGTATGTAATTTGCGAATGGCTATATGAACATATCCACTGGGATGTGTCTCAAGAGTCGAAGATATATCATCTAAAGACTCCTTACTCAAGCCATCCCTAATGAATTTAATTTTGTCTTCGTGATTATCAGACATCATTCCTAAAGAACAACAACGAGTATTGTAATTCGCGTGAACATTTGTAACAAACACCTATTTGCTTAGCTCTACGTTTCTTTGCATAGATGCTTCTTCCAAAACCAGACAGATGTGAAATAAAATAGTCAGAAGACTCACCTGCCAATCGGACCCGTGCTTCGATTACCAACGAATGTCATTAGGAATATCATGGATCATCAGTAGTCTCATTCGTTCCAAGCGAGCTTTGTAGACTTTCATCAGAGAGTTTTGAGGGAGAGAATGAAATTGCTTATGAAGATTTGTGAGAACTTCTTCCATCCTGAAATGTCTTAATCTTCAAAAACTAAACACACAAAATTAAATCACACCAAATCACAATATATACACAAATTGCATGGGTTGCCTCCCTGCGAGCGCTAAGTTTAAAGTCGTCAGCTAGACGTGACTTCTCGAACGTTAGACTGGATCTGAAAGTGTGACTTTCTTTTTATCGCTCAAATGATTCTCCCTAGTAGTGTTTGACACACTGACTGTTAACCTTGAATGTTTCGTTGGTGTTGGGATCTAATAACTCAACAGCTCCATATGGAAAAACCTGAGTGATCACAAATGGACCTGACCACCTTAATTTCAACTTTCCAGGGAAAAGTTTCAACCTTGAGTTATACAACAGCACCTGCTGCCTTGGTTCCAACTGTCTGTGCATTAATTTTCGGTCATGTAATTTCTTGGTCTTTTCTTTGTACAATCTGGCATTCTCATAAGCCTGTAAGCGAAATTCCTCCAATTCATTGAGTTGGTGAAGTCTTTCTCTCCTGCAGCTTGTGAATCAAGATTCAACTTCTTCAGTGCCCAGTACGCCTTGTGTTCAAGCTCAACTGCCAGATGGCACGCTTTCCCAAACACCAATCGATATGGGGAAATACCAAGGGGTGTCTTGTAAGTTGTTCGGTAGGCCCATAATGCATCATCTAGTTTTGTAGACCAATCTTTCCTTGTTGATCCAATAGTTCTCTCCAAGATTCTTTTGATTTCCCTGTTTGAAACTTCAACTTGTCCATTTGACTGTGGATGGTAAGTAGTGGCAACCTTGTGAGTAACTCCGTATTTGGATAGGAGTACATCGAAGTATCTGTTGCAGAAATGTGTGCCACCATCGCTGATGATTGCACGAGGTGTTCCGAACCGAGTGAAAATGTTCTTTTTCAGGAATTTGATCACCACTTTTGAATCATTGGATGGCAGTGCAATTGCCTCGACCTATTTGGAGACGTAGTCTACAGCAACCAGGATGTACAGGTTTCCGAATGATGGAGCAAAGGGTCCCATGAAATCAATACCCCATACATCAAATATTTCCACTTCTAGAATGTTTTGCAACGGTCCTTCATTTCTCCTTGAAATATTCCTCGTTTTCTGGCACATGTCACATTGAAGAGCAAAAAGATAAGCATTTTAAAAAGAATGGGCCAGAACAAACCTGATTGTAGGACTTTGGCTGCAGTTTTGTTTCCGCTGAAGTGTCCGCCATATGGTGATGAATGACAGTGCTGCAAAACACTGTTGACTTCCTCATGTGGAACAAAACGCCTCAGTAATTGATCAGCACAGCGTTTGAACATGTACGCTCATCCCAGACATAGTGCTTGACTTCTTTGAAGAACTTCTTACTTTGCTGAGTTGTCCATTCCAACGGCCATTTTCCTGATATAATGTAGTTGACATAGTCAGCATACCAAGGGACATCCTGTTGTTTCATGGCAAACAGCTGTTTATCTGGAAAAGTTTCTTTGATTGTCAGTTCTTTGCCAGCTATTTCTCCATTCTCGAGCCTCGATAGATGATCTGCCACTTGGTTTTCTGTCCCTTTCATGTCTCGAATCTCCACGTCAAATTCTTGCAGAAGAAGTATCCAACGGATCAATCTGGGTTTGGCATCTTTCTTTGTGATCAAGTATTTGATTGCTGAATGATCTGTGTAGACCACCACTTTGGGACCCAGCAGATATGAGCGAAATTTTTCAAAAGCATACACAACTGCGAGCAACTCCTTTTCAGTGGTTGTGTAGTTGAGTTGAGCTTCATTCAAAGTTCTGCTGGAGTAGTAAATGGTGTGGAAAATTTTTGCTTTGCGTTTTCCCAAAACTGCACCTACAGCAAAATCACTAGCATCACACATCACTTTAAATGGAAGGGTCCAGTCTGGTGCTACAATGATGGGGGCAGAAATCAGCTTCTGTTTTAAGATCTCAAAAGCTTTCTGGCATTCTTTGGTGAAGTTGAAAGGCACATCCTTCTCCAGAAGATTGCACAGAGTTTTAGTAATCTTGGAAAAGTCTTTGATAAATCTCCTGTAAAAACCTGCATGTCCGAGAAAGCTCCGAATCCCATTGACAGATGTCGGTGGAGGTAGTTTTTCAATTGTTTCAATCTTTGCTTTGTCTACCTCGATTCCTTTTTGTGAGATCCGGTGTCCAAGAACAATGCCCTCGTACCATGAATGGCATTTCTCCCAATTGAGTACCAGGTTTGTATCTTCGCACATTTGTAACATTTGTTCCAAATTTTGCAAGCAGTGGTCAAAAGAATCTCCAAACACAGAAAATCATCCATAAAAACCTCCATACTCTGCTCCAACATGTCTGAGAAGATGGCCATCATGCAACGCTGAAATGTAGCATGGGCATTACATAATCCAAATGGCATCCAACGGAAAGCAAAAATACCATAGGGACATGTAAATGTAGTTTTCTCCTGGTCTTCTTGTGCGATGGCAATCTGATTGTACCCTGAATATCCATCCAGAAAGTAATAGAACTCATGTCCCGCCAGTCTGTCCAGCATCTGATCAATGAATGGCAGCGGAAAATGGTCATTCCGTGTTGCTTTGTTCAGCTTTCGGTAGTCCATGCATACTCTCCATCCAGTCACCGTTCTTGTTGGAATCAACTCATTATTTTCATTTGTGACAACAGTAATTCCTCATTTCTTCGGCACATACTGTATAGGACTTAACCAACTGCTGTCTGAGATGGGGTAAATGATGCCAGCATCCAACCATTTGATGATTTCTTTCTTCACGACTTCTTTCATGATTGGATTGAGTCTCCGTTGATGCTCCACTGTGGGTTTGTACTCATCATTCATCAGAATCTTGTGCATGTAAAATGATGGACTAATGTCTCGAATGTCTGCTATAGTCCAGCCAATGGCTCTTTTGTGCTCTCGTAATACTCTTAGTAACTTTTCTTCCTGCTCCAATGTTAGTGAAGAAGAAATAATAACAGGTAATTCGGAAGAGTTTCTAAGAAATACATACCTGAGATGGCTCGGAAGTAACTTCAGCTCCAGCTGTGGTGGTTCTTCAATCGAAGGCTTGATTCGATCTTTCTTAGGCAGTTCCAAGCTTTCAACTGGTGGTGTTGATTTGAATCGGAATGGTTTGTCAAGGTAGTTGATACATTCCAGGATTTCAGCATCTAGCTCGCTGTCAGTCATATTGGTGATGCAAGCTTCGAGTGTATCCGTGGGATTGGCTCAGTATCATGAACGATACTATCAACAACATCAACTCTGAAGCATTCTTCTCCTTTTCATCACTCGGGAATTTCATGGCTTTGAAAACATTAAAGGTAACTTTCTTGTCTGCAACTTTCATGGTCAGTTCTCCTTTTTGCACATCAATCATAGTTTTACCTAGCCAAGAATGGTCTCCAAGAATGATAGGACACTTCTTTGTCTTCTTCCATGTCAAGGATGATGAAATCTGCTGGGAGAATCAGTTTGTCAACTTTGACCAGCACATCTTCAACAACACCTCTTGGAAATGCTAGTGTTCGATCAGTAAGTAAGCATTGGCATCTCTCCAATCTGTTTTCCTGTAAATAGAAAAAGGCATTAAGTTAACACTAGCTTCTAAATCACATAAAGCTTTACCGATGTAATGTTCTCCAATGGTGCATGGGATAGTGGAAACTGCCAGGATCTTTCAACTTAGGGGAAAGTTTCCTCTGAATGATGGCACTGCATTCTTCTGTTTAATGCTACTGTCTCGTAGTCTCCCAATCTTAATTTTCGTGAAAGAATGTCTTTCATGAATTTGACATAGCTAGGCATTTTCTTCAAGGCTTTCTGCAAATGGGATGTTGATGTGCAGCTTTTTGAAAACCTCCAAGAAACGAGCAAACCGCTTGTCCAGTTTTTTTTCTGAAGTCGCTGAGGAAAAGGTGGAGGGGAATGATCTGATCTTTTTCTTTTTCCTTTGCTTCTTTTCCTCCGTCTATTGCCCAGTTTCTTTTGGAATTTTTTTCAATTTTGATCCTTGATTCCAATATCTTTGTTGATCTCAGTACCGCTTTTCAAGTAAGGTTTGACATTGCTCCTTCCCTCTGTTCCTTGGATTTGGTTCTGT
>SKCR01046785.1:0-116587 GCA_019454045.1 Zanthoxylum bungeanum
AACAGTTTCAGACAGCCTTCGACAGAATCAGAGAGTACTTGGTAAAGCCACCTGTATTGAAACCTCCGAGACCGGGCAGACCTTTGATATTGTATTTGGTTATATAATCAGAAGCACTGGGGGCGATGATGGTACAGGCAGATGAGACAGGGGTAGAACATGCCATTTACTATCTGAGTAAGAAGATGCTCCCGTATGAGGCTCGATATCAGGAGGTTGAGAAGATCTGTCTTGCAGTGGTATGGGCTTCTAGAAAGTTGCAACATTACTTCTAGTCATACAAGATCCAGGTAGTGGCAAAGGAGAATCCTCTGAAATATCTTCATTCGGTGCCTTCGCTAGTGGGAAAGTTGGGCAGATGGTTGGTATTGCTGACAGAGTTTGACATTGAATATCTCACCTCCAAAGTGATCAAAGGGCGAGCAGTAGCAGAGTTTCTGGCAATGCAACTGTTGAGGGGGATCAGTATAAGTTTGAGTTCCCAGATGAAGAAATCAGTGCTATAGCAGTTCAGGGATGGAAAATGTATTTCGACAGAGCAGTTAATTACAAAGGAGCCGGAATTGGAATTGTGATAGTGACCCCCGAGGGAGAAACTTTGCCCATGGCCAAGAGGTTAACATTCAGAGTAACAAACAACATGGCCGAATATGAAGCCTGTGATTTTGGGTTGACTGCATTGATAGCCTTGAAAGCCGAAAGTGTTGAGGTCTACGGAGATTCGATGCTGGTAATCCGTCAGTTCCAAGGAGAATGGAATTGAAAGAGGAACGATGAAGCCCTATCTTTTCCACCTCAGAGATTTGGCCCAGGCCATCCCCAATTGTAAGTTTCAGCACTTGCCGCGAGAAGAGAATCAGATGGCAGATGCACTGGCCACACTTGCAGCTACTTGGGAAAATCCAGAAGTTAGTGATGAGACCATTGGTATTGACTACAGCAAACAAGCCGATTTATGAGACAAAGAAAGTTCTGGAAGTGGAAATTGACGACGATAAGCCTTGGTACCATGACATTCAGAGGTATCTAGAGCATGGGGAATTCCCAAAAGGGGCAGGCAGAAAAGACAGATTGGCCATTCAGAAATTGTCCTCTCAGTATGTGATCTTGAAAGGAGAGCTGTACAAAAGGCAAGCAAACGGCATTCAGTTGAAATGTTTGAGAAAAGAAGAAACTCAGAAAATGATGGAAGAGGTACATGCCGGGGTATGTGGTCCGCACATGAATGGGTTGAACTTGTCCCGCAAGATATTGAGATAGGGGTTTTATTGGTCGACTATGGAGACAGACTGCGCAAGGATGGTAAAACATTGTCGCGACTGTCAGATACATGGCAATTTGAGTCATCTGCCACATACAGAGTTGCAGGGCTGTCAAAGCCATGGCCGTTCTCAGCATGGGGGATTGACATGATCGGGGAAATTCGACCGAATGCATCTAATGGGCATCGCTTCATAGTAGTAGCAGTGGATTACTTCTCAAAGTGGGTAGAAGCTGAGTCGTTCCGGAACGTTACAGTAAAACAGTTGCCAAGTTTATAGCACGGAACCTCATTTGTCGGTATGGTATGCCGCACCACGTGGTCTCGGACAATGGGGTACAGTTTCAAGGAGAGACAAAGGCAATGCTACAAAGGTACGGGATAGGCCATCATAAGTCATCACCTTACAAGCCACAAGCGAATGGGGCAGTTGAGGCAGCCAACAAGACTGTAAAGACAATTCTAGCTAAGATGACAGAGAACTGCAGGGATTGGGCTGAGAGACTACCGTATGCCTTGTGGGGGTACAGAACGTCAGTCAGAACAGCAACGGGTGCAACACCTTACTCTTTAATGTACGGGATGGAAGCGGTACTACCGGTGGAAATGGAAATACAGTCTATGAGGGTATTAGCAGAGACAGAGTACCTGAGTCAGAATGGGCCGCACAGAGATTTGATCAGTTAGCACTTTTGGACGAGAAAAGGATAAGAGCCTTACATCACATGCAGTTATATCAGAAGAGACTGGCCCGGGCCTTCAACAAGAAAGTACGTCCCACAAAGATCAGAAATGGTGATTTGTTACTTAAGCAGTCGAGGCCGTCGACGACAGATCCGAGAGGGAAATTCAGGCCGAACTGGGAAGGACCTTACATCGTTCAGAAAGTCATGGGAAATGGAGCAGTGAAGTTGTCAGACCTCGAGGGAAATGAATTCACAGAACCAATCAATGTTGACAGGTTGAAGTTGTACTTTGCTTGAGAAGACTTGGTCGCCAGTAGAAGACCTAACCCAACGGAATAAGAAAACTCCTGCATACATGCATACACGTAACCTATATTGCATATTTTTATGTTTGTTCTGTTTTGTGTAAACAGGTGTTGAAGACGGAAAAGAGCGAGCAGTAAGCCAATCAGAGATAGTAAAAGCACAGTATTTGATCTGGGCAGTAATCTGACAATTGAGGTCCCAATGAAGTTAAGTTCCAGGTATGGGTCTCGGAGGGCGAAGTCCACATCACATCGTATCAGCTTGGGGGCGAGGCCCATATCGGCTGAGGAGCGAGGCTCCACATTGTACCAGCTTGGGGGCGAGGCCCATTTCGGCTGAGGAGTGAGGCTCCAAATCACATTATATCAGCTTGGGGGCGAAGCCCATATCGGCTGAGGAGCGAGGCTCCACATTGTACCAGCTTGGGGGCGAGGCCCATATCGGCTGGGGAGCGAGGCTCCACATCACATCATGTCATTGGGGGCGAAGCCCATATCGCTGAAGAGCGAAGCTCCACATCACATCATTTTGCGGGCGAGGCCCACATCATTAGCAGTATCGAGATGCGTCGCAGGATCGAGGTCCACTGCAGTATCAGCTCAGCTCGAGACAGCTAGCTAACCAAGTAAGTAAAAAAATGCATTGCATAGACTTTGATAGGACTGTCATTGTCACACACTGAACAAGCCCCATCAAAGTGGGGGCGACTGTAGGCATTGCATTTTTGCATGTGAAACCCGATGAAGAGTCTTATTTGGAGACAACTACCTTTTAAGTTACGGAAACCGCGGGAAACGGACAATCGGAAGGGAAGAGTCAAGAATTGACTCATTGACGGATTAAGTTCACTAGTTTGGCTTCAAGTAACTCGCTTGTTTTCTATTTTAAAATTTATGCCCGGCCCGAGACACATAAACCCGGCCCACGCACACCTAGTCCACATGAACTTAGCCTTCAACCCCACCTAGCCCACACAAACTTAGCCCAAACACTTAACTAAATTAACATGCACCTAGCCAAGCCCACTCCCACCCACCAAGGCCCACACGCCCATCACCCTTAAAATACCCCCAAATTAAATAAATAATATATTAATTAAAACATTAACTAAATAAGATATTAATATAATTAATTAAATAATAAATAAAACATTTACCAAACTTAAACTAAAATCATGCCTATTTAAATAATTTGAATATCATATGCTAAAATTAAAAAGAAGATATGCCTAATTTAAATAATTTGAATATATCATATGCTAAAATTAAAAAGAAGATATGCCTAATTAAAATCAATCCTAACCAATTAAAACCAATCAAATATTTGACTTCCTAATCTAATAAGACATCTACCAATTTAAAATAGTTGACTTCCTAATTTAAAATATTTTATCCCCCCTCAATTGTGTATACCATTCTTAGGACTCCTAATTTGGAAACTAGATCTCTTCCTTGTGAGACAAGGGCAAAACCTAGCTCTCTTCTATATAAACATGCATTAACCTAGCCACAGCATCTCTCAACTCTCTCTAATACACGCCCAAGACATCAAGACACTTCACATATACACAAAAAGAGAAACAAAGAGCCCTAACGATCTCCTCCATAGCCGAGACAACAAGAGCACCAAACACCCACCATAGCCGAATCCAAAACAAACCAAACTCACCATTAGCCGAATCCAGAACACCAAAATCCTTCAAAGTCGAGACCACCATAAGTAATAATCCTCCTTAGCCGAATCAAAACACTCCCCTCCTTCACCGAGAACACATATCCCCCATACAACCCTTACAACCACTGAAAACCCCTTAATAAACACTCAAAACCAGCCTCATAAACGCCTATACACCACCAAAAATAACCACCAAAACAGAAGCCACATTCACGCCTACACAGCAGTCCCTTTTACCATAAAATAGCAGCCCCTGCACCACCCCTAAAAACAGCATAAACAGCCCCTGAATCACCTTAAAATAGTAGCCCAAATCCTAAAAAACAGTCCAGTGAACAAAAATAGCCCATAAAATCGTTAAAAAACAGTGAACAAAAACTGCACTTTTAATCCTTTAACAATCACAAAAAAAAACTGCACTTAAAACCTTTAAAAAAACACGCATAGCAGTCCACTAAATAGAAGAACAAGACCTGAAACAGTGAGCAGAAGACACGTCAAAAACAGCAGTAAAACGAAGCCGAAATAGAAGAATAGGACCTGAAACAGTGAGCAGAAGACAAGTCAAAAAACAGCAGCAAAACGACGCCAAAACATTGGGAAAAACAGTGGAACAGGGAGCCAAAACGCGAAGCTAGTGAACCGGAAAAGTAAGGAGCTTTCATCCCTTCCGATCTCCGCGAAACGCAAGTCCGAGGACAACTAAAAAGGTTAGACCTGAGGGTATTTTTCACACTTATTTCTATTTAATTTCTGGTCATTTACTTTGATTATATTTTCTGTATTTGTGGCATTTGTTGTGTATATGATGTTTGTTGTGGATTTTGGATGAATGGAAGTGTCGTCTCTTGTGGTATATAGGATGGAAACCCAGACGTAAATTTTGTAGCCGAATCCGAATGGACGGTAGTGCGGTAGGTACTTGGGCCACAATTCCACGTACCACTTGAGCAAACGGCACTTATTGATTTTATGTTATCTTGTTCATTTAATTATTTGCCGTTTAATTTTTCTGTCTTTTAATTTCCGCATATCATTTATTTATGTCATATGGAGATGATGCGCATGAGCTTAGTAAGTGCGATGAAAGGTCCCCTTAAAGGGGTTAAAATCCTTTACCACGATGCTTCGCCGCGCCGGATGATGTATGCTTGATTGGATGAGAGATGTATTCAGTCGGGTATATGATATCCGATCTCTTTATTTGTTTATTTCATTTTTTATGCATTATGTAATATGTGCGCATGGGCTTAACTAGGGTGGTTTTAAGGTCCTCCATTTGAGGGAAAACGCCATAAGGCTACCTTTGCCATGATGTTTTGCCGCGCTATTTATTACGCGATTTATCGCTGTTTTACAAAATCCTTTTTATACATCTTTATTTATTGCACTTGATTATGTGATATGTGCGCATGGGTTAACTAGGGTGGTCTTAAGGTCCTCCATTGAGGGAAAACGCCATAAGGCTACCTTTGCTATGATGTTTTGCCGCGCTATTTATTACGCGATTATCGCTGTTTTACAAAAATCTTTTTATGCATCTTTATTTATTGCATCTTATTATGTGATATGTGCGCATGGGCTTAACTAGGGTGGTTTTAAGGTCCTCCATTCGAGGGAACACGCCATAAGGCTACCTTTGCCATGATGTTTTGCCGCGCTATTTATTACCGATTTATCGCTGTTTTACAAAATCCTTTTTATGCATCTTTATTTATTGCATCTTATTATGTGTATGTGTGCATGGGCTTAACTAGGGTGGTTTTAAGGTCCTCCATTCGAGGGAAAACGCCATAAGGCTACCTTTGCCATGATGTTTTGCGCGCTATTTATTACGCGATTTATCACTGTTTTACAAAAATCCTTTTTATGCATTTCTATGTATCGCACTTCATTATGTGATATGTGCGCATGGGCTTAACCAGGGTGGTTTTAAGGTCCTCCATTCGAGGAAAAACGCCATAAGGCTACCTTTACCACGGTGTTTTGCCGCTGTGTTTATTATGCGATAATCAAATTTTTTTTTTGCAAAATGTCATTTTAACCATCATCTTATTCTTTTTTTTTTTTTGTTGCACAACGTTGGTCATGCTTTCTTTTCCATATCATTCATCTATATAACATCTCATTGCATAATCTTGTATCACATATAACATGCTTAATGGAAAATTGGTAGTAATTATATGGATATAGACGTATGTTGCATTTCTCTCATTCTTTACATTTCTATTCTTCTCGGTATCCCTTTCTTTCACTCATGTTAGTTGCATTCTTTGGCATCATTATGGCATGTTCCTCTTTAATGTAAAATTGCATCTTTGATTGTTCATATTTGGCATACTTTCTTTCTTCATCTTCTCAAGTTATGTGTTTGTATTGATTTTGTTTATCATGCGGTTATTTTTGACCATATTTTATA
Source organism: Zanthoxylum bungeanum (assembly GCA_019454045.1). Lineage (NCBI taxonomy): Eukaryota > Viridiplantae > Streptophyta > Magnoliopsida > Sapindales > Rutaceae > Zanthoxylum > Zanthoxylum bungeanum. The sequence continues at coordinate 6,347 of SKCR01046785.1, forward strand.
TGCTTCTTTACATAGTGCGCCTACAACATTTTTTGTCGTCATTTTGATTCCTTTATATTACATGCAAATATTACCATGACTATTTGTGTTTATGTTTACATGAATGATTGAATTCTTGTGACGTTGTGTGCTTGTTGTTGCAAAGGCCTACCTTTAAGCATGTGAACTCGGCAATAGGACTTGATTTCATGCATGTTAGATGTAAACTTTACTTTTAAGCATGTAAACTTAGGGTTGTGGTGCACTTGGAAATATGTCATATGCTTGGTTGGATTATTGTATAAATCTTTACATTACAAGTGGCATAAGTAAGGGACCATTCTCAACCCAATGGTTTGAGGTCTTCCCTTGCGAGGGGTGAGTGCGGCCTTAAATCTTTGTCCCGGTTCACACCGGGTGGCGACTCCCTTATTCTTCGGTTTAGTCCTCCGTTGGCTACTCCGTACTCCCAACTAGGCCCCCGAGCCTAGAACAACATGCGTCGCCCCAGATCCTGTGTTCCCACAACAGGTCACTGCTCAATGCTGAAATATTTAAGGTTGAGAAACCTAAAACTAAAGGGCAAAAGATTTCTCACGATGACACATATCTATGGCATCTTAGACTTGGTCATTTCAGCCTTGATCGGATAGATAGGTTGATAAAGAACAGAGCCTTAAACCAGTTAAAGATCGGAACCTTACCAGTCTGTGAATCCTAGTTAGAATGAAAAATAACCAAGAGACCTTTTACAGGAAAAGGTATAAGTGTCGGTCAACCACTTAAGCTAATATATTTGGACATTTGCGGACTGATGAAAGTAAGAACCTGAGGTGGTTATGAATATTTCGTCACATTTATTGACCATTATTCAAGATATGGGTATGTTTACCAAAAATAGCCCAAGTCATATACTTTTGAAAAGTTCAAAGAGTATCGTGCTAAGGTTGAGAACCACTTAGGTAAAATGATCAAAACTATACGATCAGATCGTGGAGGAGAATACCTTGACAGAGATTTTGAGGATTTCTTGGTTGAGCATTGGATATTATCCTAGCTCACAACACCTGGAACACCACATAAAATGGTGTTGCTGAAAGGATAGGATCTATGTTTAGTTATAGCTCACTACCTAGTTCGTTCTGGGGATATGCATTGCAAACAGCAATGCATATTCTTAAGTAGTTTTATCTAAGTCTGTTTCTATGACTCCCTTAGAGCTGTGGAGTTTACGTAAAGCTAGTTTATGATATTTTCGCATATGGGGGTGTCCAGCACATGTGCTAAATAAGAATTCTAAGTTGGAGCCAAGTTATTAGGTGTGCCTATTTGTAGGCTATCCTAATGAGATTATGGGTGGATTTTTCTATAGCCTTGAAGATAACAAAGTGTTTGTATCAAATGCTATATTTTTGGAGGAGGACTATATGAGGGAGTTCAAACTTCGAAGTAAAGTGTTACTCGAGGAGTTACTTGCTGGTTCGACCAGTACACCATCGTCAACGACAGTTGACAAACACATAGCAACTTCGACATCTGAGCGCCAGATGCAAGTTCATCATAATGATCTGCCACCTAGACGCAGTGGGAGGGTTGTAAGACAACTTGATCACTATTTAGGAGTTGGAGAGGCACAAATTATTGCATTTAGCGATGGTATAGATGATCCATTGTCCTATCGTAGTGCAATGGATGATTCTGATAAAGAGGAATAACTCAAAGCCATGAACCTAGAGATGAAGTCTATGTACTCCAACTCAGTCTAGGAACTTGTTGACCAACCTGATGGGGTAAAACCTATAGGTTGCCAGTGGATTTACAAGAGAAAGAGGGGAGCGGATGTGGAGTTATAGACCTTCAAGGCTAGGCTGGTGGCCAAGGGTTACACCCAGAAAGAGGGAGTTGACTATAAGGAAACTTTCTCGCCAAAAGTCATGCTAAAATCCATCTATACTCTTTTGTCCATTGCCACATATTATGACTATGAGATTTAGCAAATGGACGTCAAGACTGTATTCTTGAATGACAATCTTGATGAGAGTATCTATATGGTACAACTAGTGGGGTTCATAGCCCAAGGTCAAGAGCAAAAGGTTTTCAAGCTGCAAAGGTCCATTTATGGACTCAAGCAAGCATCTCAATCTTGGAACATAAGATTTGATACCACGATCAATTCTTATGACTTTGAACAGAATGTTGATGAGCCTTGTGTATACAAGCGCGTTATTGACGGGAATGTGGTTTTTCTCGTTTTATACGTCGATGATAATTTACTCATTGAGAATTGTTAGTGAATTTTTTAAAAAATAAGAAAAATAATTATAATTATAATAATTTCAATAACTGAAATTACTTTATTTACCTAATTATTATTATTTATTGTTTATGTTACAATTAATGGTATAATGAACAATAACAACCAATTTATTCCCTGTCAGTTTTTATTATCCCATAAAAGGAATCCAATATTTCTCCTTTCAAAAAAAAGAGAATAAAGCCATTCCTCCAAGTACTCTCATCACAGTCATGAAACTATTGCTCTCTAGCTGGCCCCCATCGTCTCATTCTTCTCTCACTTGCTCTGTAGCTTTGGCTTCTTCTAGGGTTTCAAATATCTCATTCTTTTGTCAGTGGCTATTTCTTCGTTCGGCCAAAAGCACTACTAGCAAGATGAGCTAGTTCAGAAGTTAGATTTATAGTCACAATTACTTGATGATCTCCTGATCCAAATCCATGGCCCTCAATTCGAGCAGTCTCCATTGACAGTAACTTTCAGTGGCGAAATTTTGTTTCGCCACTAAAATTTCGCCACTAAAAGTCAGTTTTCTTGTAGTGATTGCTAAACACTCCTTTAATTCCATTACTACATGATTCATGTTTGGCCTTTGGGTGGCAGAAGGAGAGACACAAGCCATTGCTATTTCAACGGCTTTCCAGGCAGAGTTGTTGTCAAAATCTCCATGTAACCTTGGATCAACAATGGTTTTAAATATCACCTTGTGCAAACATGAAACCAACCCATTGACTTATGTGTTTATGCTCATCAGAGTTTGTAATCACTGCCTGACTTGTGATTATCTCCAAAATAAACTCCAAAGCTGTATACATCGTTTTTCTCAGTCAATCTAAATGTTTGACAATACCGCCAAGTCCGAGATGAGTGACAAGAAGGCTATTAGCCTTGTGGAGATCAAGAATGAGACTGTTGATTTAGACATAACTGATAAATTTTCCCTCTCTGAAAAATATCATTTTCTCGTGTTTTTAAGATTCCGAGCAAATCAATAATTTTGTGTTGGGTGTGAGTATACCAATCGGTTTTTGTGCAAAATCGATTGAGACAGTTTTCTGGGCTTGTTTTATCTTGGAGACGGCGGGGCTGACATACTGGTAGCACAAATTTTGGGTAAAGCCGCGAAACGTCTTAAAGAGAGCGACCTAATTCGTGACTCAAGCTAACTTCAATTTTATATTCTTGGTGACTGTAAGAATGAGACTATTGCCATTAGACAGTCACTTATGATGGTAACCCGACCTAATAGACTGGAGATCCCAAGAAATAGGTTCAATGGGTAATAACAAGTCATGAAGTGATGATGAATCATACTATTATTTTATTTGTGAGTTACATTATGAGAGCATGATATCCTGAAGCGATAGAAAGATGAGTTATTTAACTCTTAATGTGTTATATACTCTATTTAGAGTGGAGTACCTAGCTACAGGAGTACTCTTGATAGACACACCTATGTGAATGTAGAAGTGTGGCCGCTTTTTATGAAATTTAAGGCAAAAATTTCTAGAGCATTCACTATACTGGGATATACGAGCACGGCCGTAATGCTCGGGCTTTTGACTACACCCTGAAAGGTTTGTGTGTGTGACGTTGTCAGAGATAGAGTTCAAAACTACGAGTTACTCTAGTATAATCTGAATCGTCAACACTATGTAAATGTTCAAGTCGAAAGAAACCTTTATTTATGCACAGCCTTATGTTATTTTGCTCGATGAATTTTTTTTAAAAAAAAATTCAAGTAGGGGATTGTTAGTGAATTTTAAAAAATAAGAAAAATAATTATAATTATAATAATTTCAGTAACTGAAATTACTTTATTTACCTAATTATTATTATTTATTGTTTATGTTACAATTTATGGTATAATGAACAATAACAACCAATTTATTCCACGTCAGTTTTTATTATCCCATAAAAGGAATCCAACATTTCTCCTTTAAAAAAAAAAGAGAATAAAGCCATTCCTCCAAGTACTCTCATCTAGGGGTGGGCGCGGTTCGGTTTGGTTCGGTTTTTGCTAAAAACCGAACCAAACCATATTTTACGGTCCGGTTTTTTTACCTCTCAAACCAAACCATTAAATAACGGTTTGGTTCGGATTGAAAATTTTTTAAACCAGCGGTTTACGGATTGGTTCGGTTCGGTTTACAGATTATTCTACTTAAAAAAAAAAATTCATCCACTTAAGTGAAGACAAAAAAAAAACTAGTCTAGCGAACAAATAATATAAAGTGCTACGGTGTAAGCTGTGATTCCAGATAACACATGCACTTAATAGAGGATTGAAAAATGATGCACAATTAATTCTTGTATTTTTTTAAAAATTACCTCGAATAATGATGCTACAATCATTCTAATTAAGAGATCCAACAACTTACTTTCAAGAATAAACCATAAAACAAAAAATTTAAGAATAAAATTATTAACAAATAAAGTTAAGAACAAAAGTATTAACATACTAATAAAAAGAAAACTTAAAGTAAAATTAAAAGAAAAATGCAAATCTTTTTACAAAAATATATAATTTTTTAATTATAACGGTTCGATTCGGTTTAACAGGTGCGGTTTGGTTTAGCATCTGAACTGAACCGTAAACCGTTTGGGGTGGGCCAATCCGAACTGCAAACCGAACAGTTAGAAAAAAAACCGTAAATTCGGTCCGGTTTGGTTCGGTTTGCGGTTTTGTTCAGTTCGGTCGGTTTTCTTGCCCACACCTACTCTCATCACAATCATGAAACTATTGCTCTCTAGATGGCCCCCATCGTCTCATTCTTCTCTCACTTGCTCTGTAGCTTTGGCTTATTCTTGGGTTTCAAATATCTCATTCTTTTGTCAGTGGTTATTTCTTCGTTCGGCCAAAAGCACTACCTAGCAAGATGAGCTAGTTCAGAAGTTAGATTTATAGTCATCATTACTTGATGATCTCCTGATCCAAATCCATGGCCATCAATTCGAGCAGTCTCCATTGCTAAACACTCCTTTAATTCCATTACTACATGATTCGTGTTTGGCCTTTGGGTGGCAGAAGGAGAGACACAAGCCATTGCTATTTCAACGGCTTTCCAGGCAGAGTTGTTGTCAAAATCTCCATGTAACCTTGGATCAACAATGGTTTTAAATATCACCTTGTGCAAACATGAAACCAACCCATTGACTTATGTGTTTTATGCTCATCAGTGTTTGTAATCACTGTCTGACTTGTGATTATCTCCAAAATAAACTCCAAAGCTGTACACATCATTTTTCTCAGTCAATCTAAATGTTTGAAAATACCGCCAAGTCCGAGATGAGTGACAAGAAGGCTATTAGCCTTGTGGAGATCAAGAATGAGACTGTTGATTTAGACATAACTGATAAAATTTTCCCTCTCTGAAAAATATCATTTTCTCGTGTTTTTAAGATTCCGAGCAAATCAATAATTTTGTGTTAGGTGTGAGTATACCAATCGGTTTTTGTGCAAAATTGATTGAGACAGTTTTCTGGGCTTGTTTTATCTTGGAGACGGCGGGGCTGACATACTGGTAGCACAAATTTTGGGTAAAGCCGCGAAACGTCTTAAAGAGAGCGACCTAGTTCGCGACTCAAGCTAACTTCAATTTTATATTCCTGGTGAACGGTAATATCCTTCTTATTTGTGCAAATTGTTCTAACATGAATGATGTAAAGATATTATCGAACATGAAAACCTGGCTAGCTAACCAATTCCAAATGAAAGATTTGAGAGATGCCAGTTATGTTCTTGGGATTCAGATACTTCGGGATCGTAAGAAACGACTAGCTATATCTCAGACATCCTATATCGACAAGATCTTTGTGCATTTTGGGATGTAGAATTCCAAGAAAGTTAATTTTCCTTATCGACATGGAATTCACTTGTCAAAGGAACAGTCTCCTAAGACACCTCAAGATGTTGAGGAAATGAGACATATCACATATGCCTCATCAGTTGGTAGTCTCATGTATGCTATATTATGCATGAGATCGGACATCTGTTTTGCAGTGGGACTAGTCAGTAGGTTTCAATCTAACCTAGGATTAGATCATTGGGTGGCTGTGAAACACATTCTCAAGTATCTTAAGAGAACGAGAAATTATATGCTTGTATATTCCGGTGAGGATATGATCCTAAGTGGATATACGGACTCTGATTTTCAGACGGATGTCGATTCTAGGAAATCAACATCTGGATCAGTGTTTACCCTATGTGGTGCGGATATAGTATGGCAGAGTATAAAACAATCCTGTATTGCTGACTCCATGGAGGATGAGTATGTAGCAGCTTGTGAAGCAGCTAAGGAAGCAGTCTGGCTCCGTAAATTCTTGGGAAATCTGGAAATTATTCCAGATATAGATATACCACTCATACTTTATTATGATAATGGTGGTACAATGATAAAATTCAAAAAACCAAGAATCCACAAGAGAGTGAAGCATAAAGAGAGGAATATCATATCTTTAGGGAGATGTTGCAGATAGCGTTCTACAGACAATCTGACTGATCCATGTGTTTAAAGGTCACCTAGATGGTTTAAGATTATGAGGCATATCTCATTTGCTCTAGTGCAAGTGGGAGATTGTTGGGATATATGCCCAAGAGCATAATATAATATGTAAACGAGATTATATATTAAGTAATAAACGATGCGGTTATTCATTTATTAAAATATTGATTTTAAAGTTGCATATTATAAATTATCATGTATGCCCTTGGATACTTAATGTACTTTCAGATTTTGTGTATAAGTGTTAAACATAATTGGATTTAAAATCTTAAATTAGTAATCTTAAATAGTTCGTAGAGAGCAAACAATGACAGGCACTTTGTTTGTGGTTTATCTACAGCTGCGGTCTATTCCATATTATATGATGATTTTGATCCAGGTTTTTTCATGTGGTGACATGGGAATGGAGGCACCTTATATGATGCGATCATATAGGACTGGACCAAGACATAAATGAATTTCTTTTAATATCCGTTAAATAAAGAAATTCCTATCAGTCTAATAGATGATCATATATGGGTTGATCTTAATTCTGAGTGTACTACAAACTCCTGCATGGCAGACTATGTCCTTTGATTTACAAAGGTGAGGTTTGTGAAGCAATATCGACCAATAGCTACGTATTTTGGGGACATGGTTTGGTATGTAGCTATGGACGTTTTACATAGATATGAAATCCACTCCTTCTTGCGAGAAGTAGATGAGTATCTTCCTTAAGGGTTGATTCGGTACTTAAATGGTTAGAGCGCTCTAGTCTTTCTATTACGAATAGAAAGATTAATATTAATAATAGTTATGAATAAATCGTTCATTAGAGAATCAATTTTACTTATGACATAAAATATTTGGAGGGGTATAACGGATATTATGACCCGAATCTAATTATGAGATACTCGTGGAGGGTCAATTTGTATGCTATGATTATATCGATAGACACCATTAACTTTCGGTATAAAATATATCTGTAATAACGAGAGTGCAATGTTAGGTTTTTAGCGGAATAACCTAAAGTTAATAATTCAGAATATTTAATTAAAGAGTTTTAATTAATATTTCGAGATTATCGGATGTCGAAATTGTAGGTCCATTTGGTCCCTGTGTTAGCTCGTTACACTATAGGAATCCATGGAATAATTGGATAGTCCAATTATGAACTCACTTAAAAAATATTAAATAATTGAGAATTATTAATTGATATAATTATTAATTTGATTAAAAATTATATAATGTCACACTTTGAAATTATTTATTAAAATGTTTAATATATAGTTTTTATATTAATGATTATTAGATAATTATTTAATATATGATTTTTAAAAAAATAAATAAATTTGATTTAATTCAAAATCAAATATGTAATTTATATCATGATATAAGTTAAATGTTAAATTAAATTAAATGATATTTGATATTATATTTAATTTTGAAATTAATAATTTTGTTGTGACAAAAATGTCATTGGCCCATATTTATATGTGTAATTAGGGTTATGGTTAATTTGGTAGATATACATTTAATTAACCTAAACTCTAGATATAAATTGGAAGCTTTTCTTTTCACATTCTAATCCTAGCCACTTTCTCATCTTTTCAATGGGATTGAAAAGAGAGAAAAGAGAGAAAACAATGGTGGAATATGTTCTTAAGAAATTTTCATGCAAGTGAATTAATCACGAGCTCATCCTCACGAATTTTTGGTGTCGAGATATAACATGAAAGATCGAGTGGTGGATCCGAACCAATCTCACGGCAATGCAAAGCTATTCATACAAATTCTTGGTAACAACAGAAACAAGTTTTCGAACTTGATTGAATTCATGTATTGTTTGTTCAAGATATGGTGGCAGGTGCGTGGCTATGCTTAAGTGGCAGTGTGTGCTTGATCAATTCATATATGATGCGCAAATAAAAGGTCGATGAGTGGCAGTGTGTGCTTCATCCATTCACATATGATGCGCTCATAAAATAAATTAAAGAAGCCATATCATAATGAAGATCAACGTGAATGGCTGCTTATGATAATGGAAGCTGAGAAGTCACAGTCACATTACATGCTCATATATGGGCAAAAGATATGTCTGCGTGAATAGGACTTGTGATTCATGGCCTTTCAAGTTTTGACCGCGAGCAGTGTGTTCATTATTTTGCACCGTATTCAAGCATAGTGCATATGAGAGGCAAATATGGGACTTTTCTGATCTGAATTTTGGCAGAAAAAATTCTGAATTAATATGAGGAGAGCAGAAAAAATTTTAAGGTCAATCCTGGGTGTCTAAGCCGCTTCCGTTGCGCGAGGGAAAACGTTCCCTATATATATTTACCATAAATACAAAACTATGTACATATCTATTTCATATTAAAATTGTTAATTACAACCTATATTATTTATAAACTCGACCTTATTACCTGACTTGACACAACAATTAACTTCTAGGCCCGACTTTGACGACTGTTACCGCTTGGTCTTGTCTCCTCCAAAGCTTGTCCGCTGCGTGCATGATCTTAAAACCTGCAAAACCGAGAGAGTGCGGTGGATAAGGTTTTTTGAAAAACCTGGTGAGTGAATACTGGAGGACCAAAAAAACGTAAAACAAAAGCATTAAAGAACGGAAAATCAAAAGCTTAATAAAAATAATAAAATATGTGTCAATAATAAGAAATTGGAAGGAATTATGGCTTGACTGATTGCTGAGGACATGTGGCGGAACTGAACCTGAAACTTGATTGAAAACTGACAACTGAAATATGACACTAGAGCTGATGAGCTGAGCATGATCTGGACCTAGGCATCTGAACTGGACATACGTGTGCCGAACCTGAAAACTAAACAGGACATACATGAATTGTCTTGAATATCTAAACTGAAGTGTATGATCTGTCTTGAATACTTCAATTGAAATGCATGATCTAATATGAATACCTAATCTGAAATGTATGATATGATCAGAATATCTAAACTGAATGTTAATGAGCTAAACATAAGTTTTTTTTTTAGCTGAAAATGCATGAACTAAATATGAATACTAAACTAATCATACATTAGCTGAATCTGAATGCTATCTAACATGCATGAGCTAAGCCAGAATAATAAACTGAACCTACATGACTAAAAGCTGACTATCTGTTTGAACACTACATGATCTAGGGTGATGTGTGATGAATCAATCTGAATGACCCATACTAAAAACTACCTAAATTGAAAACTGAATACTTAAAATCTAGCTTGTTAACGTGATATAAACTTGAGTTGCATGATATGAAGACTGGCAACCCTGAACATGCATGATCCTGATATGAACTACATGAACTGAAAAGCTAACTGCTGACTACTGAATGTGTCATGATCCTACACTAGCATGACCTGACTTGTATATTCTGTCATGTATAAAATCTACATGAACTAAACCTAAATTCCTGAAATGTACATGCATGATGCTAAATCTACATTCTATACTAATAATACATTAGTTGTACCTGAATGCTAAACTGACTATGCATACGCTAACTTAAATACCTAAACTGATGATGCATGAGTTAACATGAAATTTCTAATTTGAACATACATGAGCTGGATCTAATTAACTAATCAAAAAATGCATGACTGAAAAGTGAATGCCTGATTAGAAACAATATGAGCTACATCTTAATGTCTGAAATGCATATGATTGAACCGAACATGTTTGAATCTGACTAGCATGTTATTACCAAACCATCCATACCTTTGGCAAAGCCATCCTAAAACTGTGATGATTTGGTCCTGACTTAACCCGTGCATGAATCATGAAAAATCTAAGAATGACTACATGAATCACTATATATGAACTTGAAACTATACCCGGTTCTCTGCACTGAACATGATCTAAAACAACGCTAACATAATCTGATCCTAAATCTACATAGCCTAAGTGAAATCCTAAGCTATATGGACTGAGCATGGTTATTTAATAACATAATATATTCTTAAAGTCTTAAAATATAATCATGCAAATATGAAATCTTTGAACGTGAACTAAATTCCAGACTGAATGCTGAAAACATCTAACTTATACATGGAAAACATGATCTGAATTCTAAAAATCCTTGAACTTGTGTAAAAACTAAAACTAATAAAAATCATATACATAAACTGAAAAACTAGACCAGCATAGTTCCCCGGGGATGTGAATAGTGCTTAGCGGGACCTAGAATCACGTAAGCAGAGGGAACTGAGCTCTAACTAAACTGCTGAGCCTATGAGGGTGATCGGTTCCTCTTAGATTATCTGAGCAAACCCGAGATTCTCAAGCTGAGGGGACGGCACTAGAATAGCAGTTGAAAGACATATGTCTAACTTTATAAAACCATTTTAAATCATAGTCTGTATTTCACAAATTATTTCTGAGAACTTAAATCATAACGTAAAGTCTGAAAACACAATTGAAAATCTAGCATGCATGGTGCATGAGAAACCTGTAAACTAACTCATCTAACATGATAATCCAAACTGGAAATCTAGATCATGTGCTTACATAAATGACATTCCAATAGAACATGATAAACATGACTGAGCTAATTTTGAATCTTACAAACTGACATTCTGGGTACGTATATTGAAAACTAAGCTTGAACTATGAATTTAAGGAGCATGTACTGGTACGTTCGGAAATCATGAATCATGTAATTGACAATCTAAATTAATAATAAATCTAATTCTGTAACATGGATACACTAGCTAGTTTCATGACATTACCCCGAGAAATCCGGTCATATGATCGAATGGATACAACCTAGACATAACTTGAACCTGATATGAACTAACACTACAAGAATTAGACCATTTAGCGTCGAATTGTTTCGACGCCATAAGTGACGATTTCGACGCAAATGATATTTGGCGTCGAAAAAATTAGACGCAAAAAATGGACGATAAAATGTCGACGAAAACCACTTGTAGCGTCGAAATAATTAAATGCGACGCTAAAAAACAGTATTCTGCGTCCAATTTATTTCGACGCTAAAGTAAAATTTTCGACGCTATATTTTATATTTGGCGACGAAATATATCGACGCAAAAATTCAAACTTTTAGCGTCGAAACCTTTCGACGCTAAAGTATATTAAAAAAGTATTATATGTAAGCTTATAGCGACCATGTTTTTTACTATTAGCGTCGATATTTGTCGACGCTAAAAGTCAACTTTAGCGTCGAAATTAGCTTATAGCGACCATGTTTTTTACTATTAGCGTCGATATTTGTCGACGCTAAAAGTCACCTTTAGCGTCGAAACTAGTCGACGCTAACATATATTTAAAAAGAAATATATGTACGCTTACAGCGGCCATTTTGTATACTATTAGCGTCGAAATATTCGACGCTAAAAGTAAATAATTTATTTTTTAAAAATTAGTAATTTACTTATTTTTTGGTCTAAAATATTTAATTTAGTTGAAAAAAAATGTAATTAATGACGAAATATTATATTGAAATTTGTTTTAGAAAAAAGAAATATTATATTAAATCTATTTGTTCAAAATGTTTATACAAAACTAAATATAAAATTAATTGCTACTGTGATGGGGGGACGCTCGAGCCCGATGCACCATGACTCATTGAGGCCTCGAACATCTGACGGAAAGCCAGCAGTTGCTGTTCCAACTGCTCCATCTTCTTCTCGTGGTCCATCATCTTCTTCTCGTGGTCCACCGTGACCTGTTGTAGCTTCTCCTTAGTCTGCTGCAGCTCGTCTTTGGTGGTGACTAACTCGTCTCGAAGAGAGACATTGTCCGAATTACCATTATTGCGTGCAGATGACGTTGGCTTCTTACGAGTGCCAAGACCAACGTTGTAAGCTGTCTGATTCTTGAAAACCAATTGCGACAGCTGCTCATCTGGTATGGGGTCGGTCCCTGTCTCCTGAGTTTGATGTTGGAGTTCCATCATTTCGTTCTGTTTCAAAAAATAAGTTAATATTAGAATTTGAGAAAAAAATTTAACATATATAATATTAATTATTTTATTTTAAAAACTGAAACTTACATAGCAGCGTTCGGCTTCTTCATTTATCCATTTATTCTTGTCATTGTAATGCGTCACACGGAAAAAATCTGGAAATGATTGCACCTCACATGTGCTACTCTGTTATAAACATAAAATAAATTCAATATTATTCCAGATAGTAAAAACAATTAACTGTTAAATTTTACGTTAGGATATATTTACCTCAGAATGTTCGGCACGATGTTGGATAAATGGCTTCGAACCTCCACGGTGGTTAAAACGCAAGTGACTTCGATTTTCCGTATTTGCGTGACATTTATCCTGTATTCACGAACACTGTAAGTACCGAAAACAAAGACAATTATAAATTTCCGTTTATTTCAAAATTTACCTCGTGTTTTTTGCTCGACCAAAGCTCACATAAAAATGTCCAGTCTTGTTCCTCTATAAAATCAGGTTTGTGTTGTGGAGCATTTGAAGGTCCATGTTCGTCGAATATTGGTTTCAAGACTTTTGTTCTATAATCTTTATAACTTTTCCCCATGTGGTAGTCAATATATTGTTGGACATTCACTTGGGTCAGATCGAAGTCGAACCATTCCTACATGAAAATTCGAGTAACTCTAAGTATAAAATAAAAATGTTAAATAACAAACAATATCGAAAACTTACAAGTAGCGAAGGGAATAGCTGGTTCAGTTTCGTTCTCCCACGGTATCTTTCTCCAAGATACGTAGTTTTGGGGAGCTTCATATCGAGCTGTAGCTCCTATGGCTGTATTAAACGCTGAATTATGTTGTCCGACTTGAGTGTGTCCATCATCTGATATCTCTATCCGGATACGACCGTGAGCCTTAACGTACTTAGCCAACCCCAGGCCACGGGTGCGTCCTCGACCCTTCACTGTACTGGACTCACCTGTGCTAGCAGAGAAATCACCAGGGCCAGTTGCCCTTGCTGATGTAGATGGAGTCGCGGTAGCCCGTTTGCGATTGCCCGGTGCCATCTGCAAAAACCGTCGCATTAGCGTCATCAAATTCCAAAATTCTTATAAATATACATACATATCCATACAACTTAACAAAAGTGCTTATAACATCGAATAACCAACCACGAAGCACACAATCACACGACTTATCATGCACACGTTCGTATGGCGTTCTCGAACGCGTTCGAACGGACCAATTCCAGTGAGCTCATGTTCGTGTGGCGTTCTCAAACGCGTTCGAACGGACAAATTCCAGTGAGTTCACGTTCGTATGGCGTTCTCGAACGCGTTCGAACGGACCAATTCCAGTGAGTTCACGTTCGTATGTCGTTCTTTAACGCGTTCGAACGTAAAGTGGGCGTTCGAACATATTAGGAACGACATACGAACGTAAACTCACTGGAATTGGTCCGTTCGAACGCGTTAGAGAACGCCATACGAACGTGAACTCACTGGAATTGGTCCGTTCGAACGCGTTTGAGAACGCCACACGAACGTGAGCTCACTGGAATTCAAACTTATCAAACAGTTATAATTAACCAAAGAGGGCACAAATTCAAACTTAACATTATATAAATATAAACAAAGATGATGATGATTTTGAAGACGAACAGCAGCATTTGCTGCTGTTCTTGGGCAAGAACAGCAGCAAATGCTGCTGTTCTTGCCCAGAATCATCATCATCTATCATCATCATCATCATCATCATCAATTTCATCAAAAAATAATTCATCAATTTCATCAATAATATCATCAAACTCATCCTCAAATTCATCAAATTCATCCTCATAAACAATTTTAAATCAACAAAGGAGACTTACCTGTTGATTTCCTTCGTTCGTCACTGTTGGAGAATGAGAATTGAGTTTTTGCTTCTGAGCCGAGGAAGAAGAGAAGCACTGGTTTTAGGGATTTAAAGGACATTTAGCGTCGAAATAATTGACTTTTAGCGTCGCAGTAGTCGACGCTAATTGTTAGGCGGGTTATTGAAAAATTAGGGTTTTTTTTTCCGGGAAATTTAATTTTTAATTAGCGTCGACATACTATATTCGACGCTAAAGTAGAGACATATAGCGTCGAAATACTGTATTCGACGCTAAATTAAAGACATATAGCGTCGAATAAAGTATTTCGACGCTACATAAAAATTAAATTTCCCGGAAAAAAACCCTAATTTTTCAATAACCCGCCTAACAATTAGCGTCGAAGTAATTGACATTTAGCGTCGAAGTAATCGACGCTAAATGTCCTTTACATCCCTGCAACCAGTGCTTCTCTTCTTCCTCGGCTCAGAAGCAAAAAACTCATTCATAACATAGTTATACTATTAATCATTACGTTAATATTTCAACAATATCTAAAGAGTAATTAAAATCAACAACCATACATTAATCCATAAAATTATTCATCCATCACAAAATACTGTAACTTCATAATTAATCACTATTATCGTCGGTATTTGAGGATTCGTGACTGGAATCGAAGTCATCTTCAGTGTCAAATTGTTCTTCACTTGCTACTTCAACGCTCACTTCAGAATGAGGAATTAGCTCAACGTCTGTACTAGATCGAGTTAATGTTATATTTTCAGGAACGTTGACAGTTGGTCCAACAAATATCTGTTCAGGAACTTCAAAATTGCCGGAGACTTCTTGTGTTTCATCTGATATGTCAACTCTATCTTTCTCCTGCGTGTCCCAAATGGCCCTATGTTGTAACTTTTCTACCACCATCCATCCAGTTCCTAACTTAGGATCAGGTATATATATCACTGAACGTGCTTGCGTACAAAAAATGTATGGATCATTCTTGTACCAACAACGTTGAACATTAATTGACGTGAGATGATTACTAACTTGAATTCTCCTATTTCTGGCATTAGTGTCAAACCACTTACATTGGAATAGCACAGTATGTCGTCTGGGTCGATATATGAACTCAATGACCGATTGCAATACGCCGTAGAAGTCAATTACATCTGAGCCGTGTTCTCCTTGGACTACAATTCCAGAATTTTGAGTCACATGATTAACATCTCGCTGTTCGGTATGAAATCTAACTCCGTTGACAATACATCCACTGTACTCATACGCCTGCATTTGAGGCCCATAAGCCAAAGAAACCAACGAGGATTGCGAGTCCAATTGACCATTTTCCACTTGATTAATAATCTGACAATGAAATATATGTGTTAATATAACAAACTGAAATGTCTAATGTTAGGATCAAAATAAATATAAAATATTATAACTTACAGTTGTCTCAAACCATTTAGGAAATTCTTTTTGTGGGTTTCATCAACATTATGGTCACCAGCAATTTGTAGCATTGTTAGATGTTGCCTACAATAAATTATCACGGTTAATGTATGGAAAAAATTCAGTAATGATGCACCAGAAAAACTTACGTTAAATACGGTTGCACTTCATCACAATTACTCAATATAAACCAATGCGCACGTTGAACTTCCTGACGGGTTAGTAATTTGACACCTACTGCCCCAAATGGTCTGTAATTTTGACGGAACACTGTGATCTCTTGGCTATTACTTGCATCTCCATCATAGTTTCGTGGCCGACGATTGAAATGAGTTTCAATATTCTGCATGTACATCGAACAAAATGTTATTGCTTCATTTATTATAACAGCTTCAGCTATTGAACCTTCAGGTCGTGCCTTGTTTTTGACATATTGTTTGTAATCTCCCAAAGCTCTGCAGATATGACAACAAGTTTGCATTAACACTAAATTATATGCAAATAAAAACGGTTACAAATTTTCTTATATAAAACTGTATATATATATATATATAGTACCTCTCAATGGGATACATCCATCTGTAATGGACAGGACCTCCCTTTCTAGCTTCATCCGGTAAATGCACAGCCAGATGTACCATGACATCAAAGAAAGCGGGTGGCAAAATTCGCTCCAGCTTGCATAGGATTATCACGATTCCTCGCTCAAGGTCGTCAATAACAGATGTGCTTAATGTCCTCTGACACAATTGTTTAAAGAAGCCACATAGATCAAGTACGGCGTCGCATACATTCGGGGGGAGATAAGGTCGAATGCCAACAGGAAGGAGAATCTCGAGCAGCACATGACAATCGTGACTCTTTAATCCCGTTATTGTATCATCTCTGACCCAACGCCCAATATTGGATGCATAATTATCAGGGAATTTAACCATTTTCAGCCAATCACAGAATGATTTTCTCTCCGATTGATTGAGCACATAACTAGCAGAAGGCTTAATAAAACCTCGAGAGGAGTCTTGTAAATGCAATTCACTGCGAATTCTAAGATCTTGTAGGTCCAATCTAGCATTTACAGTGTCTTTTGTCTTACCCGGAATATTGAATAGTGTACCCACTAAACTCTCACAAATATTTTTCTCTATATGCATTACATCCAAATTATGTCGCAAACTCAGAGTCCCCCAATATTCTAACTCAAAGAAAATACTTTTTCCTGTCCAATTCAACTCTTCAGGTAACCGTTTTCGATTTTTATCTCTATTATTAGGATGTTTACCTGGTGTGCTGTCTTTGAGCTGTTGATGTTGGCAAAGTATGTCAAATGCAGACAATCGACTGGGCTTACTCTGAGGTTCATGTTGCCCGTTAAATAATTTACTCCTCCGCCAAGGATGACTCGACTCAAGAAATCTCCTGTGCCCCGTGTATCCGATTTTATTCCGTAATCGTTGCGAAGGTGTATGATCCGCACAAACTGGACATGCCATGTATCCCTTAGTGCTCCATCCAGATAATGAACCATAGGCTGGAAAATCATTAATGGTCCATAATAATGCGGCATGCATCTGAAAATACTGCTCTGAAGCTGCATCATAGGTATGCACACCCACATTCCATAATGTTTGTAACTCCTCGATCAATGGTCTCAAGTAAATATTTATATCTTTACCAGGTGAACGTGGACCAGGGATAAGCAATGACATAAACATGAACGGATCCTTCATACATTTCCATGGAGGTAAGTTATATGGAATGACAATAACGGGCCAGATGCTATAAGAGTTGTACATATTCCCAAATGGGTTAAAACCATCAGAGGCAAGACCTAACCTGACATTACGGGGGTCCTCAGCGAAACGGGGGTATACATGTCATCAAATTCCTTCCATTCGGTTCCGTCCGTAGGATGTCTAAGTATGCCCTCCGCACCGATCCTCTTTTCATGATGCCACATCATATCAGTCGCTGTGTGTCGTGACATGAACAATCTCTGCAGCCTGGGCGTTAAAGGGAAATATCGCAATATCTTTTGAGGCACTTTCTTCCCCATACCACGGACTTTGTACCGACTTTCACCACATATCGACAATGTTCAAGTGATTCATACTCGGCACGAAATAATACACAATCAAACTTACAAGCATGAATGGATTCATACCCCATTCCCAGATCACGTAACATTTTCTTTGCCTCGTAGTACGACTTAGGCAATTCGCTTCCAACCGGTAACATTTGGGCCAGTAACTCTAACATCATATCGATACTTTTGTTGGTCATTTTGTTGATCACTTTAATGTGTAATAATTTCACAACGAAATTCAAGATCGACATTCCAGCACATTCGAATGGAATTTTTTTTGCCTCATCAAGTAGTTCACTAAATAAGTTTTGATCATTTCCACTTAACACTGGCATGTCGCCACTAACACTATGACCAAGTTGTGGACCTTGTAAGTCATGCAAAATATCGGCGATATCATCGTTTGCAGGTTGATTGTAACTACTGCTCCCTTCGCCGACATCAAAAAACCGTGACTGAGAATGATACTGCTCACCGTGATAATTTCACGTACGGTAAGTGGGTGATATTCCTGGCATGTATAAATGATTATGAACTTCATCTAACCGCTTCCTTTTCCTATTCAAACAATTTGCACATGGACAACGAACACGACCTTCTGCATCAATGTGTTGTTTTGCGACTTCCATAAACTCAGACACTCCATTACGATATTCAACACTCAATCTATCCAGAGAGCTCATCCAATTTCTATCCATTTCAGCAGAATACCTAAATATAATAATATAATTATTAGATATCATTTTACAGTAATCAACATTACTAATTCAGTAATACTTAATTTAAGCATATATATATAT
This sequence comes from Zanthoxylum bungeanum, assembly GCA_019454045.1. NCBI lineage: Eukaryota > Viridiplantae > Streptophyta > Magnoliopsida > Sapindales > Rutaceae > Zanthoxylum > Zanthoxylum bungeanum. The sequence goes on from SKCR01046785.1 coordinate 25,228, forward strand.
TATATATATATATATATATATATATATATAAATATAAATATATATATATATATATATATTGGTTGATAAATTAATTAAATAGTTTACAGAAAAATTCTATTTTGTTAATTAATATACTTACTCTACATATATGAATCATAAATCACTAACAAACAGCATATAAACAGCATATAAACAACATATATAATCATAAACATTGAAAATAATAAAGAAATATGAAAGAAGATTTACCTTTTCGGAAATTGATTACAATTTTATTGAAAATTTTTAGGAGAGATGTGAGGCTGTATGTAGAGGAGAATTCTCAGATTTCAGAGGATTTTTATGAAGAGAATGAGAGAAAAAACAGAGGGGGAGAAGGGGTGGTGACCTTCTGTATTTTTATCTATCTTTAGCGTCGAATACTAAATTCGACGCTAATTGTTGCCGTTTTTAGCGTAGAAACTGTTTTTTCAACGCTACATGTTCCATTTTTAGCGTCGAAACCGTTTTTTTCGACGCTAAATAAACAAATTAGCGTCGGATTTATTTAGACGCGAAAGAATCAAGGATCTGTCGGTGGAAGCTTCATAACTCTTTAGCGTCGAATATTTGTTCGACGCTAAAAGTATTATTTTTGGCGTCGAATATTCAAAATCGACGCTAATTGTATACATTTTAGCGTCGAAACTGTTTTGTCGACGCTAAATATCAAAAATATAGCGTCAAATTAAATTTAGACGCGAAAGAATCAAGGACCTGTCGGTGGAAGCTTCATAACTCTTTAGCGTCGAAATTATTTTCGACGCTAAAAGTATTATTTTTGGCGTCGATTATTCACATTCGACTCTAATTGTTGCCGTTTTTAGCGTCGAATTTAATTTAGACGCGAAAGAGTCAAGGATTTGCCGGTGGAAACTTCATACACATTTAGCGACGATATATGTTCGACGCTAAGATTATATTTTTGGCGTCGACCACGTGTTTCGACGCTAAAAGTGTAATATCTGGCACCAAAAATTATTGCAATAATATAATTATTCAGCGTCGAATATTTTTCGACGCTAAAGTTCTGTTTTTAGCGTCGAAATATATTTTCGACGCCAAAATATTAATATTCTGCGTCGAAGTTTTATTCCGTCGCTAAAAATATGACATATAGCGTCGAAACTAATATTCGACGCTAAAAGTTAGTTTTGGCGTCGCATAATGTTTCGACGCTAAATAATTGGACGCTAAAAGCCATAATTCTTGTAGTGTAACCGACTTTTTGATCGACAGACTTCAAAAGTGCACATATCATACAAGGCCTTATTGCCTGACTTGACACAAAAGTTAACTTTACGGCCCGACCCTGCCGACTGTGGTGTGCAATGACGGTCGCTGGGTCCCGTCTCCTCCAAAGCTTGTCCACTACGTGCATGATCCTAAAACCTGCAAAACACTGAGAGTGGGGTGGGTAAGGTATTTTAAATGACCTGGTGAGTGAATACTAGAGGGCTAAGGAATTGTAAAACTAAAGCATTAAAAAATGAAAAATCGAAAGCTTAAAGCAACAATAAACAGATATCAATAACACGAAACTGTAAGGAATTATGGCTTGACTGATGTTGAGGACATGTCACGAAAACTGAAACTGTACTTGACTAAAACTGACAACTGAAACATGACTTGAGGGCTATTGAGCTGAGCATGATATGGACCTAGGTATTTGAAGTGGACATGCTGTGATGAACTTGAAAGCTAAATTGGACATACATGAATGGCGCTGAATAGCTAAACTAAAGTGTATGATCTGACTTAAATTTATAAATTGAAATGCATGATCTGATCTGAATACCTAAACTGAAATGCATGATCTAATCGAAATATCTAAATTGAATATTCATTAGCTAAACTTAGAGTTTTTTAGCTGAAAATGCATGAACTAAATATGAATACTAAACTAATCATATATAAGCTGAATCTGAATATTATCCAGCATGCATGAGCTAAGACTGCATACTAAACTGGAGCTACATGTTTGAAAGCTGACTAACTATTTGAAAATTGCATGATCTAGAGTGTTGAGTGATGACCTAAATCTGAATGACCCATGCCGAAACTGTTGTGATATATGCCCTAGAGGATCATGTAATGTAAACGGTATTATGTTTTATGAAATAAAATAATGCATTGTTCATTTATCAAAGTGATTATTTAATATCATATATAAGAAGATTTAAGTCTGAAGTTATTAATATAAAATAGTACATAGAGAGAAAACAAAGCGAGTATTTTGTTGGTGGTTTATCTATAGCTGCGGTCCATTATATAACTGTATGGCGACCTTGATCCAAGATCGTCCATGTAAAGACATGAGAATATGGGCACCTTCTATGATGTGATCATGTAGGACTGGACCTAGAAAAAAATTATTTTCTTATAATATCCGTTAAATAAAGAAATTCATTTCCGTCTTCTAGATGGTCATAAATGGATTGATCTTAATCCTGAGTATACTACGAACTCCTGCATAGCAGGCTATGTCCTTTGATTTACAAAGGTAAGGTTGGTGTAGCAATCCCGGCCAATAGCGACGTACTTTGAGGACATGGTTTGGTGTGTAGCTGGGGACATTTTACATAGACATGAAGTTCACTCATTCTTACGAGAAGTATAGGAGTATATTCCTTAAAGGTTGATTCGGTGCTTGAACAGTTAGAGCACTCGAGCTTTCCTATTACGAATAGAAAGATTAAAATTCATAATGGTTATGAATAAATTATTTATTAGAGAATCAATGGTACTTAAAGTAAAAATAATTAGAGGTGTATAACAGATATTATGACCCGTTTCTAATTACGAGATACTCGTGAAGGGTTAATCCGTATGTAATGACTATATCGATGGACACCGACGTGATTCAGCTAAATTATCTATCTGCGACAACGAGAGTGCAGCGTCGGGTTTTTAGTGGAATAACCCGAGTTAATAATTCAGAATATTTAATTAAGAGCCTAATTAATATTTCAGGATTATTGGAGCTCGGAACCGTATGTCCATTTGGTCCTTGTGATAGCTCGATATACTATAGCAGATTAAATATAATTGGATAGTCCAATTATATACTCAAATACTCAAATATTATTAATATGATTAATGATATTATTTTGTCACACTTGAAACTATGTATTAAAATTTAATATATGGTTTTAATAATTATATGATAATTATTAAATACATGAAATTGAATTATATGTGATATAATTTAATAAGGTCAAATTTGGAATTTCCAAATTTTGGGTTTTGGAAATCCTTGGTTTTATTTTGGATGTTACACCTTTTTGAAAGGTAATAACACATTCAATTTTATAACATTTTCTTATTATGGTAATTAAATATTATTGTTATAAATTTTTTTTGAAAAGAAACCTACATGACCAAAATTTTGAGGAGGAGGGGAAGGGTTTCTTGATTTGTTTTGAAAATAAAAACCTTAAGTATAAAAGAAAATATGATTTTTTTTTTTGTTGTATCTCTCATTCCAAACCCTAGCCTTCATCTTATTGTTCTTGAAACTCTCTCAAGTGTTGAGAAAAACAAAAAGAAGAACAAAAATAAAAATTCAAAAGAAAACCTTGTGTGACTTTAATCTCTAAAGTGTTTAGGGATTTATTTTGTGAGTCTAGCCCACACTAGTTTCTGTTGGGGATTAGATATAGGATGGAAGTCCTTTTGGCGTTGAACCAAAATACTTATTCATCCCTTTCCTTTTATCCACGACAGTGAGCATTATTTTTGCTCATTGCCGCACCTAGTCTCAGTGAAACGGGGCTCCGTTTGTTTTGCATTTGATCAAGAATTTTTAGGGAAATTTAAGGGGTATTTTGGGGCTGTGTTGGGAATTTTTTTGGGTGAAAAATCAGACCTGAAGCATAGCAGAAACTGAATCATAAAATGGCTGAACTGGGCAGTGAATTGGGTGTATTTCGGGTCTAAAACAATATATTTTTTTGTGTCGATGTTCGAGGTCTGTTCGGGGCTGCTCTGGAGCTGAAATTTTGTCCAAAACAGAAGCAAAAATTCAGTCTTGGTGTTGGTAACATTCGGCCTTTTGGTGAGAAGGGCAGAAAAAATTTTCAAGTCCGATCCGGGTGCCTGACGTGTTTCCGCTGCGCTAGGAAAGTGGTTCCTACAATTGGCATTGAGTAAAGGTTAAAAAGTGTTCTTAACCCTTCTCTTTTGATTTAAAGTTATTGTTTTTATATATTTATATTAGTTATAAATATTGATATGCATGTTTAGATGAGTAGACATAAAATAATATTCATAAGATGAAAGGTTATTGTTTTTATGTGATGAATGGATTTTGCATTGGTCGTAAATTTTTCCGGCTCTTATTTCTGTGTTGGTTTTGGTTTGGAAATATAAGGCCATAAGGCAATTTTTTACAAATATTGTAATTTAATTTCCAACGTAAAAGTTTCAATTGTGCTAATTTGGAGCACTGAAGTCGCAAAAAGAGCCAACACCACCTTGGAGCGAGATTTGAAGACCAATGGATACCTTGAGATATTTATGTACTAATTAGATAAGTATAGGAAAAAATAAGAGCCCTGTCAATGTAAATATTTTTTTTTATGTTGTATGTATGTTTAATTCAAAATGTTTGAATAACATGTCATTTAGCTTAGGGTGTCCACTCTTGCATTTCACATGCCATAATATGTTTTTGGATGCATATATATTCTAGACATGAAATGTGATTTTATGTGATTTAAAATATTAAATTGGAATATGGTATGCATGGAAAACAGTTAATTGAATTAACTGGTTTTAAAGTTTAAAAATTGAAATTCTAAAATATTGGGCTTAATAAGTGCATCATAAACTCCATTGGTCTATAGGTTGGAAACCCGAATATAAATTTCATAGCCGAATCTGAAAGGACGGTAATGTGGTCTGCACTCGGGATACAATTCCATGTACCTTTGGATTTTATAACACACTTAGATTAATTAAAAACTTGACCATTTTAGGAAAATTTTAAACTAATTAGTATTCTAGTATTTTAAGAGTTAAAATATAATAGATCAATAATATTACACCAATTAAATTAGTTTAATTGAGTATATTAATTAGTACAGACTAATGATATTAGTGATATAAATTTTAAGAGTTAAAATTGGTTAGGTCACTAATAATATACTAGTGTTAGTAATAAATTATGATTTAGCCGCCATAAATTTATTCACACCAGTAAATATAAAATATTGGATATTTTAAAATATAAACTTTTATTTTAAATAGTGAGTGGACTTTGTCATGTTTATGTTTGAGATTTATTTATATTCAAAATATAAATGCTGTTATTCACATATAATGTGTTTATCTAAATATCATCTTTATAAAATAAAACACTTTAGTGTTCTAGAGTATAAAGGTTCACCCGTAGCGGGTTAAACACTGATATAGAGATAATGTTTCTAGTCAAACTAGTTACATTATAACAGTTTCCTAATTTAGGTACACACCCGAAGGTAGTTCCCAAACTTAGGTATCTACGGTTAAAACAGCGACTTTCGTCCCGTTTCCAATTCGCAGATTAATCTCTATTGAAGTCAGTATCCTGTTCATAACAGATTCTGAACATCAATACATATATTTTATGTATCACACTAAGTATTTAAAATCCAAATTTTAATACTAGAAGTGAACATAATATGACAAACATATTTGAAGTCAGAGCCTTGCTCGTCTTCAATACCTTCATGTCTGCTTTGTCCAAACGGCAGTCACGCTTCCACGATCCCGTTTGCCACATTTTGGCAGACATTTTGGGATATGTCCTTTATCTTCCAAGAAGATTATAATGATTTTGCCTTTGCCATTTTCACATTCCAGAAGCCTTTGACCAAGCCATGGCCTTCTAGAATATCGAAGTAAAGTGCGCCTTGCGCTTCTTGCCATATTGCAAACTTTGACTTTGTCTCCTTGAGAATAGTCATGAATTCTCCAAGAAGAGGTGTACATAGAAATCAGTTAAAGGCCTGGACGACCAAAACCAAAGTATATTGATTGTCGCAAGTATTAGCGGTGCAAGTCTCAGGTTAAGACAAAATACACCTACCCTGATTTCAGACTTCCATAGACACATAGTCATACTACCAATGGAATTCCGAGGGGGTCTATCCAGAGCGAAGCTGTTTCCCGTACCATCGGTAAACACAACCTCCTATTACATTTGCATGAGTATCCTATACCCAAATATATGAGAACTATGCCGTTGTGCCCTCACAAACGCGCACAAGTGTAATACTAGTCTTTTACGCATTTATCGATGTCCAATCTCGATAATACTCTGACTATGGATATTTAATGATTTATCCTTCGTGGACTGATACTGTCTCATATCATTCTCAATCCAGGAACAAATCATAAGGATCTCCTATCATTTATACATCTTGGTGATCTAATCACAAATGATAAGAGAGCAATCTCCTTTGTCACATAGTTAATTTGTACAAAAACCACCATGATCTGTACAAATAGTGACGCTATGGGTCATAATTGTCCAACATGGTCACACTCACAAAGGAATGATTAACTATTAAATAAAATCCCTTGATCAAATCAAACGGTGGTTGAGTAATATAGGAGTAAGAGTTATTCTCGCATATATTAATCGATTGAGATTGTCTCGATCTATCATACAAATACTTGACCTACCCTACGGCGGCACTTATTTTTGAGATGATAGATTTCCGTGGCTTAGTAATTCTCTTAGGTTTCTAATTCATTATTCATGGTTCATGGATCATATTTAATTTTATGCCAAAATTATTTGATAGTTATAATATACGATGAATGAATATTGAATGCATGTTTTTTTGTATTTTTCAGCTATGGTTTCTCCAATTATTTCCATACTCTCAAATGATAAATTAACGGGAGAAAACTATGTTAAGTGGAAATGTAACATGAACACTATCCTGGTCTGTAAAGACCTAACGTTTATCATGACGGAGGAGTGTCCTCCCGAGCCGGCCAGAAATGATGGTCAAGCTGTGCGCGATGCCTATCAGAAATGGGTCGCGGCTAATGAGAAGGCCCGCTACTACTTGCTAGTAGGGATGTCCGAGGTTCTTATTGCAAAGCATGAGCCTATGGCTTCAGGATCTCAAATGATGGAGTCATTGCAGGGCATTTTCGACCAACCTTCGGAGCGTCAACGTCATAAGGCCATGGTCTCAGTGATGACTGTTAGGATGAAGGATGGGACATCGGTCCGAGAGCACGTATTGAGGATGATGACCTACCTCAATACAACTGAAACCAATGGCGCTCGTATTGACAAGCGTAGCCAGGTGACCATGATTATGGAAACTCTTTCAAAGAATTTCCTGTAGTTTAAAAGTAATTATGTTATGAACAAGTTGACTTTTACTTTGACCGAACTGCTAAATGAGGTCACCCATTACGAGTCAATGCTTGTGGATCCTTGTAAGCCTAGTGCTGAGGCAAATGTTTCTGAGTCTTCTAAATCTGTAAAGTTGAAGAAGAAAGGAACTGGAAAGGCTAAGGCAAAGCCTATGAAGAAGAAGAACAAGAAAGGCTCCAAAGATGCCAAGCCCAATGGAAAGTGTTTCCACTGCAACAAGGACGGGCATTGGAAAAAGAATTGTCATAAATACCTTACTGAGCTGAAGGAGAAGAAGGCTACATATAAATAAGATTTACTTATTATCGAATCTCTATTAGTGGAGGATGATAAATCCGCTTGGATTGTTGATTCTGGAGCCACTAACCATGTTTGTTCTTCTTTGCAGCTACTTGACTCATGAAGGGACCTTGCTGGAGGTGACTACACCATGAGAGTCGAGACAGGGGATACCGTATCAGCAAGAGCAGTGAGAGTTTCCAATTTAAGTTTTTCAAATAATAGTTATTTAAATTTGAACAATGTGTCATTCATTCCTGGTTTTCGTAGGAATTTGATTTATGTTTCCAAACTTTTGGATGATGGTTTTTCAATTTCTTTTAATAGTAATTTGGTTATTATTGGTATAAATGGATTAACCATATGCACATGAAACTCAGAAAATAACTTGTATTTGTTAATACCGTTAACACATAGGTCACTACTCAACATCAAAATGTTTAAGGTTGAAAAGCCTAAAACTAAACGGTAAAAGATTTCTCACAATGACACATATATGTGGCATCTTAGACTTGGTAATATCAGCCTTGACCGGAAAGGTAGGTTGATAAAGAACGGAGCCTTAAACCAGTTAAAGCTCGGAACCTTATCAGTCTACGAATCTTATTTAGAAGTAAAAATCACCAATAGACCTTTTACTGGAAAAGGTACAAGAGTCAGTCAACCACTTGAGCTAATACATTCGGACGTTTGCCGACCGATGAATGTAAGAGCCTGAGGTGGTTATGAATACTTTGTCACATTTATTGATGATTATTCAAGATATGGGTATGTTTACCTAATGTAGCACAAATCAGATACTTTTGAAAAGTTCAAAGAATGTCGTGCTAAGGTTGAAAACCAGTTAGGTAAGACAATCAAAACTCTATGATCGGATCGTGGAGGAGAATACCTTGACAAAGATTTTGAGGAATTCTAAATTGAGTATGAGATTGTATCCCAGCTCACAGCACCTGGAACACCACAGCAAAATGGGGTTGTAGAGAAGAGAAATCAGACTCTACTAGACATGATAAGATCTATGTTTAGTTATAATTCACTACCTAGTTCATTCCGGGGGCATGCATTGCACACATCAACGTATATCCTTAATGCAGTTCCATCTAAGCCTGTTCCTAAGACTCCCTTAGAGTTGTGGAGTGCTCGTTAAACTAGTTTATGACATTCTTGCATATGGGGGTGTCCAGCACATGTGCTGAAGAATAAGACTACTAAGTTGGAGCCATGTTCACATGTGTACCTATTTGTAGGCTATCCTAAGGAAACTAGGGGTGGATTCTTTTATAGCCATGAAGATAACAAAGTGTTTGTATTATAGGATGATAGCATAATGAATACTATATTATTTGAGATTAAAGATATCAATTTAATCGTAATAGTTACGAATTATTTTAATATGTTGTAGACCATAAGATTTGTCTTGAAACACGTTCTTCGTGATCTTTGAGATATTAAGAACAAGTTTCTTATTCATGGAGAATATAATCCGTAACCATTAGGGTCATATTAGTTTTGAGTCTAATTATGACGTTAGATGGGTAAAACCAACCTAGTTTTTAAAACACCTACCCTTTAAGGTAACATTTCTCCTTATGGTGGTCCTAACACTCGCCCATAGGTAGCATCACACTTATCGGTTATAGGTGGTTTCTTTTTCTTATCATACTATACATCATAATAATAGCATATTGAGATAGATATCTAAGCAAACGGTCATTCATCGGCAAATAATTTCTTCAACTAGTCACTTTGTTAACTACTTAGGTTCTTACTGCTAAAAACCTGTTATTAAGTGCTCTCGAGTCTAACCTAGATCATCTACTCGAGGCATCAGATAAACATCAATTGAGACTTATCATTTCTAAAATTTCATCAAAAGCAATCAAAATTAATCATTAGACTATGCTTTACTATCAAAGACATAAAAACAAAAATAATTTTTTTTTTGAAAAAAATAAATAAATAGCAGGAATTATCACTACATACACACACCCCCAAACTTAAAACTTGCATTGTCCTCAATGTAATATGAATATAAAGAAGCAAAATTAAGGAATAACAATACCGTGCCTGGAGTTGATCAGGCTCCTGCTGGTTAGAACTTGGTTGCGAGGGCTTTGTGTGTTTCGTGCTGTCTGCATAAATAACATGTAAACGAATAAATAGCACACAATAAAAATTAAAATTAAAATAAAAATATAAAAATATAAATTAGAGCTAAGATTACTTGGTAATAGTATTAATGTGAATTAAACAAACAATCTCCGGCAATGGCTCCAAAAACTTGCTGTGATATTTTATATCGTACCACAAGTGTACGGTGTCAAGTTTTAGTATAAATATGAGTGAAGAGTGTCGAACCCACATGGATTGCGTTAGCTCGCACTAAATACTACAATTGATAATCCTAAATTTATTTAGAAAATAAATAATAAAGATTTAGGTAAATAAATATAAAAATAATTATATAGGAGGGACTAATACGATAGAGATTCTAGATCCCGATTTCACCTAGCTGTCGCCTATGTATTTGTCATGCCAATTAATCCTTGTTCAGTTATATTGTTTATAAGTCAAGATTCCAAAAGTATCCACTCCCTCTCTCGAGCATCAGTGAAAATATCATCAACTATAGACTTCGATATCTCTATAAAAATCTAGAAGTTAACAACTCATTACGCTTTGTGATTCTATATTAACGACTTCAAATGAACTTATATATTCTCTCGAACTCTATAAAACTCTTAGGTTATATTCTCTAGATCTATTCAAAATCCCCTCTCTCGAGTGATAGATTCTAACATGCATCATCTCAAATTATGGTCAACAATCAAGAAACATTAAACTCAAAAGAATATAAATAAACTTAATAAAACTTCATAACAAAATCGACAATTAAAACAAAGGTTCAAGCATTAGTTACATCATTCTCCAGAATTAAGGAATTTAGTTCATGACAAAAGATAAAAACAATGAAAACAAAGTTATGAATCTAATGGAAATCATTAGAGTTTTTAGAAAGAAACAAGAAGATAAAACCCGAATTGAATCTCTTCATCTTCGGACGTCACCGCCTTCGTCTCCTCTTTTTGCTCTTCAATCCTCATAATTGGATCTCTCTAAAATTGAGCGTTTTGTGTTTTGTGCTGTGTATTAGCCTCCCTTTTGAGTCTTGGACGAACTAATGTATTTATAATAGAGCCTTGGTGTCATTGAACATGTTAAAAACCCTAAATTATGTTTCTAGAGCGTGTGTCCCGCAGCGCAGCGGCGCCTGGGCTTGGGCCCCGTGGGACCCATCTATTGGCTTTTTGTATGGGGTCAAAATCTGCTTGCAGGCATCGCGGTGCCAGTGATGATTCCTTCACTAATGATGTGTCTCGCGTTCTATGCTCCCGCTCACGTCCAATGCTTCTGCAAGATTCCGAAACACACGTAATTACTTCATTTTTGATGTTTTAATGCTTCCTACAAATAAGACATAAAAGAAACTAAAAATACATTAAATGACTCGAAACATAACAAAATAGTAATCTAAGAATGTCATAATAAGTGGGTATAAACCTCACTTATCAGCCTTCAATTATTCAAAATAATTATAAATAATTGATTAGCAAACTGTGTCAGACACGTGACTTCTAAAAGTCACTAAAGTCAAGAAACTTCATTATAAGATAAACAAATACTAATGAGAATTTCCTAATGCCAGTCAAGAATCTCGAGACATGAACTAATTCAAGTCAATTCTTACTGCATAAGAAACTATCCTTACTAGATAACTATATCCAAAACAGATATCTATTTAGATTACTAATCGTGACTTAGTAACTAAGTCACTAACTATCTTGATTTTCCAAGAAATTCAGAACAACAGTTCCCGATGGTTTGAACTAATCTAACAATATCTAAGCCTACTGTCATTCTAGAACCTATTCTAGAAACACGCAACCATAAGTAAAGTCAGAAAACATATTCTAATAATATGCAATGAAGTGGATTAAAAGTATAATTCTATAAAAAATATAGAATAAAGGAAAAAAAAAAGCAGTAAATTCCATAAAATTACACACTGCTTTAGTTATGGATTTTTAACCCAGTAGTGTCTCCTACTACTTTACGTAATACCATAATCCCCAATGGAGAACGGGAATTCAATAATTAAATCGAATTCCATAGTGATAGTAGGATCCCATGAATATATTTTGACTAACAGTTTTGGCACGGTCTCGCCTACGTATATTCATTAGGTAGACAAGGTCCTGACTGTTTCTCGTTATGACAACTTTGGCACATTCACAAGGAGGCGTATCAAGGCTTCACTTGCCAATGACAAACTCAAGCTACCGATGTAGTCCTGACAGCTTTGGCACGTTCAGGATTTCCACTTTCACTTGAATTTGTCTAGTATCAATATACAACCGGTATGGATAAAATTCTATCAACTACACCTCCACTGCTTTGGCATGATCTCGGAATGCAGCCATAGAAAGTTATCCATAAACCGTATCGACAAGACGGACCAAGAAACATGAATCCAATACACGTTACTTTAACAGCCTTATTTTAAGCGGGGATATTCCTCAAGGAAGCATTGCTCCACATCAAATGTAGAATTTTAATCTAAATCATTTTCTAGACAATTCAATTCAACGTTAGAAAACATAACTCAATTTAACCATTAAATTTCTGTTACGTTTCCCGTTAGCTTAGAACCAAAAAGTCAAGAAACGTATAGATTACAAGCATGTGAAAATATTAAATTTGGATTACATATCATATATCAAGCATGACTAATGTAATGGATAAAGCATCAGACCTGCTCTGATACCATTTTTGTTGGGGTTTTTGGGCAAAGGGCGCAGCGAAAGCGCTGTTCGGGCGAAATCGTAATTTGAAAACTTTTTCAAATTACCGAATAAATTATTCAATATCTAATATGAATAATTTATTCATATTTCACCTAAACAAGTTTATTCGAGATCAAATAATGATATAAACAACTAAGAAACATCGCGAAACTTTTACGAAAATATTTTTCCGCAAAATGTGTTTTTGACCGAACCGACCACCCAACACTTATGGGGACTGCCCAGGTCAGCCCCAATAGTGTTAGGGCAGTTCATGGGCTGCCCGAACAGTGACAAATTCACGATTTGGACAGCCGTCACCCGGTTGGCTCAAAAGTCACCTGGTAACGCCGTTTTTGGTTATTTTTGCTTATTTTAACTCCGAAACAATTTCCGACAATTGTTCCAACACCCAAAACACATCCAATACATTCAAATGACATCATTTTCATCACCAAAACAGAATCAATTCTAGATCTGATCCAGAATAGAAAATTATCAAATTTCATGCTTTAAATCCAATTTTTCAAGATTAATCCAATTAATCAAAACACCAATCAAAGTCACCACACATGAACCACCCAAGAAAAATTCTAGGCATAACAAGAGTGGTCATAACACTCTAGAATAGCAACTCTTCATCAAATGATCAATTTGAATAATAATTACACTAATATCATCCAAATCACTTCACATATGCATCAACACTTCCAATTCCATCCACCAAAACCAAAAACCCCAATTTTATGAAAAAGAAGAATCCCTAGGATCTCATAAGATCATCAAGAAACAAGAAACAAATTTTCTAAGGTTAGGGATTTGAAGAATTACCTTTAATCTCCTAATTCCTTAGCCTTTTTCCTTGATTTTCTTCTTTTCATTTACTTGAATCATCAAGCAATATTGGAACCCTTTTTCTTTTGATAAGTTTCGGCTATGGTGGTTAATGGAGGAAGAAAACAAATTTTTTCTTTTAAAATCATGATAACCGACTTTATAGGGTCAAAATGGTCATTTTTTGATTTTAATTTCATTAAATCAAAATCAATATAAGATAAGCTCTAAATTGGACAAATCAAATTTGAACACTTAAGCTTAATAAAATCATGCTATGTGTCACCAATAATAATTAAACATTTATCATAACAATTATGAAAAAGTTTATCAATTAATTATTCAAATATTTAACAATTAAATATCTAAATAATTAATTAATATAATTATTATTATATATGTATTTTTATTTACAATAAATAACAAATACATATATTAATGGCATATGTCAAAATCTCATTTGATGAATAATTAATATGTATCAAATCAAATTTTGTATCAAATATAAATACATATTAATTACGGTTGACCAAAATTACCCTTATGCATGTGTTATCGTTTAACCAATTAAACGATCTGAATTAACTCATTTAATCCAGTGAAGTATTATGAATAATCTGTATTATTCATATCGCGTTGCACAAGTGCTCAACGAGTACACTTCATATAGTAGGACTCTCTAAGTTTAGGTTTATCTGTCACGAAATCCAATTTCGTGTCCATAATTCACCCACTCATGAATTATGATGACCACATATAATCTTGCTAAACTATGCAAGTCGAGGTCATTGCATACGTATAATCCCTCTGTCACAGGCATTCCATATTATACCTAGGATATAGATGAAAATGTCAAATCCTTTCGGTATAATACAGTCCACTTTAGCAAGATTAATCTAATTAATCCAACACCCATTCAAAGCCACCACACATGAAGAACTCTAGAACAATTCTAGGCATAATAAGAGTGGTTATCACACTCTAGAATTGAAATAAGGTTGTCCAACAATATATTGAACTCAAATAACTTTAATCTAGTTCAATATTCATTTACACATGCTAAACACTTCCAATTCATCCACCAACACCAAAAACCCCAATTTTAAGAAACAAAGAGACCCTAGAACCATTCTAACAATTCAAGAAAATAAGAAACAAATTTCCAAGCTCAAGAAGATTTAGGATTAACTTTCATTTCCAATTTCCTAAGCTTTTTTCTTGATTTTTCCTTCATTTCTTTATGATTTGTTCAAACCAAATCCTAGGGTTTTTTCTTAGAGGAGTTTCGGCCATGGTGGATTTCAAATGAGGAAGAAAACAAATTTTTTAATTTAAATCCTCATGACCGACTTTGGCATAGTAAATAAGGGTATTTTGGTCATTTTTCACTTTAAACATATTAAATGAATTAAGCTTTATAATAGCAAATCAAATTTGCACACACAAAGCTTAATTAAATCATGTCATGTGTCACCAATAATAATTAAAATATTTCATAACAATTACGAAAAAGTTTATCAATTAATTATTCAAATATTTAACAATTAAATATCTAAATAATTAATTAATATAATTATTATTATATATGTATTTTTATTTACACTAAATAATAAATACATATATTAATGGCATGTGTCAAAATCTCATTTGACAAATAATTAATATGTATCAAATCAAATTTTGTATCAAATACAAATACATATTAATCCATAACGCGTTGTCCAAGTGCTCAACGAGTACACTTCATATTATGGGACTCTCCGAGTTTAGGTTTATCCGTCACGAAATCTAATTTCGTGTCCATAATTCACCCACTCATGAATTATGACGACCACATATAATCTCACTAAACTATGCAAGCCGAGGTCATTGCATACGTATAATCCATCCGTCACAAGCTATCCATATTATACCTGGGATATAGATAAGAACGTCAAATCTGTTCGGTATAATATAGTCGACTTTCAATTTACGATCTCAAAATAACACTCGGAACTAATTTCCGAAGTTATACCACGGCCATGGATTTACTAGATCGTAAACATGTGAGGATGCATATGCCCTGTACACAGGACTGACGGATTCTATCTTGATACGCACTAGATATCATGATCATCAGTCCACACCTAACGAACATGCGGATGTCTGATCATGAATAGATTGGTGACTAGATTGCCATCAAAGTGTGGATGATAACTTATATATCCCACTGTGGTATCTCAAGTCAAAGGACCACTATGCTTGCTCAACTCGAGAAGATTCCTATTGACGTTGGTGTACCATCTATTATGAAATCTTCAGTGAGTCGTTCAATGTTTATCAAATAAACACCTACATGTCTATACGAGTCTCCCGAGACTCATGGTTTATTGGGATAAACCATCGGACCAAGTCATGATATACGACATGTACTGGTCTCAGCGGATTTTACTAACCGACCCGTGTTAGTAAATCTTGACCAGGAACTTTATTTAAGGATATACATCTTATAGTGCGCTTCCCAATGTCAATTACAAACTACGTTGTAACTGCGCACTATATTATAAATCCTAGGGTCTTTGTCTAATATACACGTATTACTAAACCAGATTTAGTTTCAATCTAATCGTAATTGAATATCCAATCGTAATTAGATCGAATATGTGTATAAAAGACAAGAGGTGTTACCATTAAATAAGTAATATTATGGAAAATGGAATTGCTCGTATTCATGAATCGGACATAAATACAATCCGGATTGGCACTCCGAGCACAAACCATAACAATTTCTCCCACTTGCTCTAGTGCCAATCTGCGATATCATATACGCATCTTAATATATATCACATACTCATGGCCCTCAAGAGCTCACCTAGCACTCAAGAGGTAGGCAACAACAAGTAAGCCCGCTTTAACAAATTGAGTCCGTCAAACACACTCAATTGTTTTCCTTAGCCCGCATCATTCATATTTTTTAGAATCCAAATTCCACATCAATATGACTCAGACGATATATCAGTATTGTGTTATAGCTACTGAGTTGTCTATGTATTTAGAGATCAAATCCAAATATTATGCAGATAACTGAAAGCACTACACTAATATGAAAACATTTAATCTATAGGGTCACTTTGCAACTTCATAAGTCAATACTTCATAAGTTGCAACTGATTCCACTACTACAGTAGAATCATTCGTGACACTTGTAGGGGGTTTTATGGCAGAAATCCGGTAACGCAGCGGAATCACGGAAAATCTAAATGTTCCGATTTCAAATTTTTTCTTGGATCAATTAAATAAACTTATATATTTAATTACCCAATTATTAAATTCTGAAAAATTACACAAGAGATCAAATTTCTTGGTAATTATCGAAATACCCATAACTTTGCAAATTGATCATTTTAATCCTGAAATTGTCAAATACAATTTTGGATGATTCTAAATCATTTCTAAAATGATTTCCAACAAGTCCAACTCATCAAAATCAGATTGCAACAAAAACCCCAATTATTGTCTAATTGCCGAGAGCACCCAAATGTTTCGGTTAATTGTAATTTAGTCCTTTTTATTTAAAACATGTCAAGATCAAATCCAATCAACCCAAAAATTTATATGCATCATATACACACTATAATACATCACATATATGAAAAGCCCCAAATTTGGAATGGGTTAAGAACCCTAATTTTACAATTTCACAAAATTGACCAATTTCACCAAATCCATTAAATCCATTACTTTAATTAAAACTTTACAATACCAAACAAGTCTCACCATCATGAAAAAACTCAAAAAAATTATAGGTCATCAATGAGTGGCTTAGCAACTCTAGAATGGCAACTTGATTATCAAATAATCAAAAGAGAGCTTATGAAACCATTTCAAGCTCACTTTGAAACCATACATGCAAACATCTTTCATACAAGTTCATAACCAATTAAAACATAAACTATAAGTAAAGAGACAACATCAAAGCAACACAAGATGAAGCTAAGCATGTTAGAAACATTTTCTATGTTGAAGACTTTAATGAAAAACTTACAAAAATAAGATTTTTCCAAGCTTTCTTCTTTAGCCTCCAAGCCTTTTTCTCTCAACTCTATTATGTTTATTTGGTAACTTATGAACTCCTTAACCTAATGAAAATGAAACAAAATAATATATACTCCCCAAAATTGCCCTTGGCCGAAATTGGAAGCAAAATATTAATATCTAGATATTTTTGTTTCATTTATAGCTTACTTTATCAACTTGTTAATTTGATCATTACAACTTTAATGAAAATTCAACAAGTCAACAAAAGCAACTCAAAGCATATCCTAAAATATCAAAACTTAAGATATTTATATTTTTAATTAATTAATTATTTAACAATTAATTTATTAATAATTATTTAAATACAAATATTTTAAATATATGTATAATATTTACTTTAAATATCCAAATACATATATATTTATGATATATGTCAAATATCACAATTTGACATTTAATTAATGTGTATATAACAAAATCTATCATTAAGTACAAATACACAATAATTAGGAAATGACTATTAGGTCCATTCGCATGTATTTTTCGTTTAACCTTTAAACGACTTATAAATAATCATTATTATTCATAAAAGTTGCTCTAGTGCTTTACGAGTATATTTCACTAGTGAGACTCTCTAGATTCAGGCATATCCATCACAAAATCCAATTTCTTATCCATAATTTACCCACCCGTAAATTATGACGACAATAGATAAACTAGCTGAATCATACAGGTCGAGGTCATTGCATACGTATAATCCCTCCGTCACAGGTATCCGGATTATCCCATAGATATAGATATAAACATCAAATCTCTATAGGTATAATCTCATCGACGTATCTTTTAACAATCTCTAAATAACATTCGGAACTCATTTCTGAAGTATATTATGGCTATAGATTTAACAGATAGCTAATCACATTTGGACCACATATGCTCTGTACAGAGAACTGACGGATCCTATCTTGACACACACACGATATCCTGAGGATCGGTCCACACCCAACGAACAGGCGGAGGTCTGATCTAAATAGATCGGTGATGTGACTGCCATCTAAGTATGGAGGATGTCTCATACATCCACAGTTGTATCTCAAGTCGAAGGACCACTATGCTACTAAACCCGAGAAGATTCTTATTGATGTTGGTGTACCATCCATTAAGAATCTTCGGTGAGTCGTTCAGTGTTTATCCACTATAAACACGTACACGTCTATATGAGTCTCCCAAGACTCATGGTTCATTGGGACAAACCATTGGACCAAGTCTCGATATACGACATGTACTGGTCTCAACGGATTAACTAACCGACCCGTGTTAGTAAATCTTGACCAGAACTTTATTTGATAATATATTTATAGTAGTGACACTTCCCAATGTCAATTACAAACTACTTTGTAATGCACACTACATTATATATTATCGGGTCTTTGTCTATATATATACATATCACTAATCAGATTTAGTTTCAATTTAATAGTAATTAGATCGAATACATATATAAAAACAAGAGGTGCAACAACTAAGGAAGTAATATTATGGAAAAAGAGGATGTTGTATTAATGAATCAGACATAAATACGGTCCGGATTGGCGCTTTGAGCACCAACCCCAATGATTTCTCCTACTTGCTCTAGTGTTAATCCACGGTATCATATGTTGGTAATTTCTAAGGTCCCAAGATCAAATCAAGACATGAAATAATGCATGACTACATCAACGGAGGTAGCGGAATACTCACATTGATCGGTTATGTCGATTTGAAGACGAATCAAGGCCAAAAACGTACTGCCCTTCACGCCAAACTGCAACAGTCCACTGTCCTTGCAAAACAGAATTTCGGGTCTCAAAACGAAGCTCCAAACTCCATCGGATGAGTCCCGCCTCATGGTCGAACCTCCCTACCACCTTCGCAAGACTTGTAAGTGTGCTAGCACTTGATTTCTCACCATGAGAAACCACTCTTGGCTTCCCTTTGTTCACGCCATTTCTGGTTCCAAACCAGTGAAGATTTTCTTCATTTGGGCGTGAGAGAAGAGAGAAATGAGAGAGAAGAAGTTTTGTGTTAAGTTAAAATGATTTACCAAAAATCAATTTATATTTATGCCATAATTTTTATTAAATTAATAATAAAATTATGACACAAAACATGCAATGGCTTAGAGTGTCAAACACTCAAACTCCATGCAATGACATTGAGTGCATTGTACACTATCAACATGCAATGCATTAGAATAAAATAATGCATAAAATGACATGTGTCATGTGGGCCCCACACGTTTCCAAATGAAAGTGGGCCCACGTGCACTCACGCGTTCGGGTTCGATATTTCCGAAATACCGAGCTTACGTCGCGACGTTAATTCAATCGAATTTAATAAATAATTGTGCCTGGCGAAATTATTATTTACGTCGCTAACGAATTAATTCTAAATTAACTCGTTTGCCCGAATTAAAATCTAATTTTAATTCCGCGTCGAAATCTAATTTCATTTAATATATCGAATATATTAATTCATCGATCAATTCCAAATTAATCGTTCTCTCTCTTTAGACGACATTTTATCCCGGATAAAATATCTCCGTTATTAATCCTAGATTAATTTTCTCTCTCTTCTATATAATCCCAGATTATTCAAGAGTGCGAGTTGTGCGTCATCGGTGGATTATCGGGAAGCGACCCATGAGATCCCCGGATAATCTGGCAGTAAATACGGTCGTCGGAGTATCCGAATCACGTACGTACCAAGTACTACGTTCTACCGATTTACGAGACAAGGTCGACTCCTAGCAAAGCACCAAGTCTACCCAATTCTCCGGACATATCCATTTAAGAATATTAAGATCTGTATCAAGCGTAGTATACTAATGTATTGTGCATATCGGTCCAGTATCGGATAATCACGTGCTAGGGCTGGGGCTGGATAAGTGTCTGCCCCGTCCGAAACACATATCGGATGTCTGGTAACTAGTCTCTATAATCGGATATTCATGACCTGGTCATATATCACGATTGGATGCGCATCACTTTAAGAGCACTAATACCGTATCCTGCGTGACATCATCTCCATTATGACTGGAGTGACACTTCCGTCTTGACATCACATCCAATACACTACGATTCTCTGATAAACCCAGAAGAGGTGAACACAGAACCAGTTAAGATCCCCCACCACCAAAACCAAAGTTTACCGATTGTCGTAAGTATTAGCGATGTAAGTCTCAGGTTAAGACTATACACACCTACCTTGATTTCGGCCTCCCATAGACACCTAGTCATAATACGAATGGGATTTCGAAGGGTCTATCCAGAGCGAAGCTGTTTCCCGTACCATCGGTGAAACATGACCTCCTATCGCACTTGCATAAGTATCCAATACTTATATATATGAGAACTATGCCGTTGTGCCCTCACAACGCGCACAAGTGCAATACTAGCCTATTCCGCATTATCGATGTCCAGTCTCGATAATACTACGGCTAGGGATATTTAATGATTAATCCTTCGTAGACTGATACTGTCTCATATCATCTCAATCCAGGAACTAATCATAGGGACCTCTCTTCATTTATATATCTATGGTGATCTAATCACAATGATGAGAGTGCAATTTCCTTATTACATAGTTAATTTGCTACAACAACACAATGATCTGTGCAAATAGTGACGCTATGGGTCATATTATCCAACAATCTCCCACTTGGCACGTAGCGAGTCACTCAAGTGTCCTACACTCGAACTATGTAAGGTTCGCTCAAATGCTGAGGAAAGGTTTTCGTCAGCGGATTTGTTTTGACGCGATTTATACGATCATCACATCGCCACGATGTATGATCCGAATGAATCAGATGATATAGAAGTATATATCTGGATAGTCGATGAGACCTTTAATTTCTTAGCCTGTGCTGACGCCTAGCTCAGCTGCTAACAGAACTATATCTAATCTAATTATATTTACTATCGACCCAAAAGACTTCTATTGCTGCCTCAGCTGCAGCAATAATCCGCATTTGTTGTTTATTCGGCAACAGTTATCTTGCTTGGAAGATTTCCAGCTCACTGTCCCGTTATTCAAACTTATAGTACCGCAGTATATAATCGTTTGGAAACTTGCTGCAGTGATCCCAGTCACTTCAAGTTCTCCCTTCTCCATAGTAAAAGATAGCATCTTTAGTTCTCAGAGATACTAACAGATGTTCTTAACTCAATCCAGTGACTATCACTTGGATTGACCCGATTGTGACTCCATATGCTCGAAGCGTATGAGACACCCCATCAAGTACATTTTAAATGTACAATTTCCCAGAGAGTGTTAACAACTCCAAATCTATCCCAATAGATCTTTATTCCTTGAATAAAGGTTGTTACTCCCCAGAATTCTACGGAGAATTTCTTATTTGAAAGCCAAGCTTTCAACAATAGCTTTATGGGAATTTCACTGTCAGTGCGCTCTCCCACTAACCTCCTTATATACACAAGAATTATTTCGTTTTGAGTCAAATCATAAACCATTATGATTATTTCAAAACGACAGTTCCAAGAACCTTATGCTTGCATCAATCCAAACATGGATCGAATAACCCGCAAACCTGGTTTGTCGGTTATACAAAATCGTCAGGATGTTGTAAACATCCTCCAAAAGGTTTCCTTTTCAGGAAAGCGATTTTGATTTGTAACTGACATATTTCATAAATGAAATATACAGTTATCAACAAGCATCTTCAAAATGGATTTACCATGGCAACAGGTAAAAGGTTGAACCGTTATTAACACAATGTTGATAACGATACCTTTCCGTCAAAACCTTAGGTTTGTACGTTGGTATGTTGCCATCCATGTATGTCTTCCTTGAAGACGTTAAATGTACCATAGGCACAATGCCTTGTGGTACAACAACTAGTATCCAAAATAGTTGTTATACATGGAATCCATTTCGGATTCATGGCACTTTGCCATAACATGGAGTCGATACCTCGTATCACTTCCTCTAAACGTAGTCGGATGGTACACCACCATAAGATTGACATCTTTATGAGGTGAGATCAGAAACCCATACCCTAGGTTGTTTTCTGACTCTATCCGATCTACTAGGTTCTTGTGTATTTGAAGATTAATGGTATAGTTTCATCATAGATGAACTATTTGTGTTCCATTAAGGACTTCGTGCTTGAACAGTATTACTCCGATTTTCATCGAGTATCACTATCCTCCCACTGACCACTGCATATCGGTATTCCTCTCAGGAAAACCGCATGGTGAGCAACAATTACATTGTTCTCATGTGGGATTTATAAGTACTATACTTAAGGTTTCCCTTAGGATAACCTATATTGGCACTTATCCAATTTGGGTCCTTAGTTTGGTATCATCCAAACGCTATGCCTGGCATACCCAAATTATCAGGAATGAGAAACCCCGTTTCTTCCCTGTTCATATCCTATATGATATCTGTCAAACAGATTTATATGGAACCTTATTCTAAATAAGTTTTGCACTGTTAATACATATCCTGTAGAAGGAAATAGTAGCTCAGAGCGACTCGTGATAAACCTTATCATGTCCAACAAAATTCGGTTTTTGGTTCGGACACACCGTCTAACTAACGTGTCTCGGGAGGAGTCCTCATATGAAAGAATACCGTACTCTTTCATTTACGAATGAAACTTACTGCTTAAGTATTTTCCATTACGGTTTTACCGTGGCGGAATAATACTACAGCCGATCTGTTTGTCTACTTCGTGTCGAAACTTCAAAAGTTTCCGATCTGTGTTCTTCAAAAGAAACACATAACCACAACGTGATGCTACATCCGTTAAGGTCACGAAATATTCATGTTCACATCTAGTCTAGCTAGATATGGGCCCACTTAATTCACCATGAATAGGGCTAACAGATCGGTGGCCCTTTTACTATTACCAAGTAAATAGTATTTTAGGTATTTAACCTAATAAACTAGATTCGTAGACCTTATTTGAATAGTCAAATCAGTCCTAGTACCCACTCTTCCAAAAGTGTGGATATACGAGTCTTGTTTAATTGTGTCCTAGACAACAAGGCCACAAATAAGTCTCCATTGATCAAATCAATTTGAGCTATTTATTTGTCATTTTATATGTTTGAGATTTTTCTTTATATTCAAATATAAATTCTGTTATTTACATCCAATGTATTTATCTCAGTATCAACTTTATATAATGAAACACTTTAGTGTTCTAAAATATAAAGGTTTTATCCGCAATGGATTAAACACTGATATAGAGATAATGTCTCCTAGTTACATTATAACATTTCCTAATTTAAGTACATACCCAAAGGGTAGTTCCTAAACTTAGGTATCTGCGGTCGAAACAGCGACTTTCGTCCCGTTTTCTGATTTGCAGAGAAATCTCGGCTTGAAGCCAGTATCCAGCTCACAGCGGATTCTGAACGTCAATACATATATTTTATGTACCACACTAAGTATTTAAAATCTAATTTTAATACTAGTTGTGAACATAACTTTGACAAATATTTTTAAAGTTAGAGCCTCGCCCTTTCTTTAATTCCTTCGTGTCTTCCATATCCAAATGGTAGTCACTTTGAGATATGTCAATTATCTTTTCAATATTTCACAAACCTTTGGGCCAAGCCTTGGGTTTTAGAATATCGAAATGATATGCACCTTGTGCTACATGCCCAATTGTAAACTTTGACTTTTCTCCACTAGAATAGTCAATTAATTCTCCAAGAATTATTAATTGCAATTTTAATACTTTAAAATCTAAAGATAGATTTATTGTAAGTATATTAATTAAGCACTAAAGTCATCATCACATAAATCTTCCAAAGACTTTATGCTCTACTATTTGCTTAATTATGGGCTTAGTAATAATAAGTTATTTTATCAAATAAATTAACCTATTATTAATTCCCAATTGAAAATTAAATCATTTAAAACATTTAATCCAAGGATTTATATTTTTAAAAATTCAACCTTTTCAATTTTTTTCTTTATTTTAATAGTCCAACTATTTAATCAAATTATTAAGGTACTATTTATTATAATGATTACAATAATCCAATTATTTAATCAACTATAATTTTAATATGATTACTATAATCCCATTATAAAATCAACTATCATTTAATTCAATATATTGATTACTATAATCCAATTAAAAATCAACTATATATTGAATGAGTTGTATATAGTCCAACTATATATATAATTTAAAACAACATAAAATATTAGTCCAACTAATACTTTTAATAAATATGACGAGTAAAATAAAAATGAGCGTGTTTAGCGAGTATTCGAACGAATATTGCAAATTCAATACTTGCCTCCCACTATTTTTCGTCGAGTCTCTAACCCTCTGTGGAGTACTCGGGAAACCGTGTTTCCTAGTGGGCTAGGATCCTATTAAATAACACACAACCCTGACTTTGGCCAATAAAAAGATGTATGCTATTAACTAGTAGATCTCACAGATCAATTGGATCTCATCCAATTCCTAGATCCGGTTAGGTGGACATCCAAGTCCGAAACATATGTATAATGTCAATGTATCCATTACATTTTCCTAACCCTATCCTCCGAATCATCTAGGCCTTGGCTTTGGCCAAAAACAAACCTAATGATTCCAGTTAAGCAGGACCCATTGACGAGGAAAGTTTCGTAATCAATGTCATTGGACAAAATGATCTGACTTTGGCCAATAAAAATCACGATTTGGACAAGACACCGATATGCAACAAAACTCTCATGATTCAAGTACATCCTTGATTGACAAAGGTCTTGACTTTGGTCAAAAACAAACCAATGCCAACTTCGGATCTTGAACAAGAATCATTCAATGGAAGGATATTTGCTTAATATAGATTGAGGGATTTTCGCGTGCAAATTGGCTACCAATTTAATTATCTTTGTTAAGGTCTCATCATCATACACCCTTAAACATGCATTCTAAATACATAATAAAGCGACTATGAAATAAAATAATAATGATATGCGGATGGATACTTAACACATTGATCCTAGATCAAATCTCTCCCTTTCTCACTCAAGCTAGCACTTGTACTACTTCTACCCGTTACACTACACTTTCTAAAGAAACCTCATATAATAGAGGGGAATAGGTGAGAAGAGAATACAAAGAGAAAGAAGGTGATAGGCTGGCCACGCAGGTCCAATTTATAAATCGAATTTATTACAACAATTTCTAAAATTGCCCACCCGACAATATCCATCCGATATACATTATTCATTCAACACAACCATGTATTCACACACATAAGCATGCTATCAATCAATCAATCAAATTAATTAATCTGATAATTAAGTGATCATCCAATGTTCAAACAACGATTTGATTTTGATCGAGTCAAACTCGTTTTTTGCGAATAAGTACTCCAAAGTACGAATTCATGAATTAAATTAAACTACATAATTAAATCCAATTTAACATGTATTTAATACTAATTCACTATTCAATTCCAAATTAAATATTGCACTTTATATTAATGAACCTTTTACGATTTAAATTCCAAATCTAATCGTAACGCGTCTCAAAGACCGATTAACGTCCAACGTCAATTCAATTAAAGTCCAATGGGCTTTTGATTGATTTCTTAAGGCGTGGACTTTTGGTCAACTCGGGTCAAACCGATAACCAAAGTCCAATCCGGGATTTACCCAATAAGCCCATAAATCAATCTTGGCCCATTAGGCCCAATTGAACTTTAAAGGTTCATTAGTCGCAATTGGGCTTTATGGTTAAGGTTTTGGGCCAATTGGATCCAATCCACTTGGCCTAAACCAAACTTGATAAATCAAGCCCAAAAGGCCCAATTACAACAATTCAAGCCCAAATCCAATTTAAGCCTAAATAATTAAATTACACTAATCCAATTACGCAATTTAATTACCTAAAGTGCATTATATGATTAATCGACTAAATCAATATTTCCGAAGCACCAAATTAGTCCATTAATCATGCTTAATTCATTATCATATGTCCAACACACAAATTGAAAATCAAACCCATAAACATGCTTTAATGCTCTCGGCCAAGGAAGGTTATTTTGTCCGATTTGAATTCAATCCGATTAATTACACAATCGACAACGTATTAACTTCCCGAATGATTTCATACACATCCAATGTTACAAAATCAAAAACACCAAGACATTAGGGCATTACACCAATTCGGCCATGGTAAGGAATTTGGGGTTTTTGTCCAATTCGAAATCCAATCCAATTCGATTCAAATTAACGTCAACCTAATCGATTCTAACTCAGCAAATCAAATGAATCAAAAATCAAAAAATCCAAGATCCCAAAATCATCAAACCATTCGGCCAAGGACAAATATTTGGGGAATAATTCCAAATCATTTTTCAACAAATTGGTCCAACCAAAATGCAATTTAACATGTTATAAGCATACTTAACAATCAAATTTCTTCAAATCATGCTCAACAAACATTTACCCAAATTTTAAACCCTACAAATTTCATGCTTGCAACATTAGCTCTTGATGCCATTGTTGGTAATTTCTAAGGTCCCAAGATCAAATCAAGACATGAAATAATGCATGAATACATCAACGGAGGTAGCGGAATACTCACATTGATCGGTTATGTCGATTTGAAGACGAATCAAGGCCAAAAACGTACTGCCCTTCACGCCAAACTGCAACAGTCCACTGTCCTTGCAAAACAGAATTTTGGGTCTCAAAACGAAGCTCCAAACTCCATCGGATGAGTCCCGCCTCATGGTCGAACCTCTCTACCACCTTCGCAAGACTTGTAAGTGTGCTAGCACTTGATTTCTCACCATGAGAAACCACTCTTGATTTCCCTTTGTTCACGCCATTTCTGGTTCCAAACCAGTGAAGATTTTCTTCATTTGGGCGTGAGAGAAGAGAGAAATGAGAGAGAAGAAGTTTTGTGTTAAGTTAAAATGATTTACCAAAAATCAATTATATTTATGCCATAATTTTTATTAAATTAATAATAAAATTATGACACAAAACATGCAATGGCTTAGAGTGTCAAACACTCAAACTCCATGCAATGACATTGAGTGCATTGTACACTATCAACATGCAATGCATTAGAATAAAATAATGCATAAAATGACATGTGTCATGTGGGCCCCACACGTTTCCAAATGAAAGTGGGCCCACGTGCACTCACGCGTTCGGGTTCGATATTTCCGAAATACCGAGCTTACGTCGCGACGTTAATTCAATCGAATTTAAATAAATAATTGTGCCTGGCGAAATTATTATTTACGTCGCTAACGAATTAATTCTAAATTAACTCGTTTGCCCGAATTAAAATCTAATTTTAATTCCGCGTCGAAATCTAATTTCATTTAATATATCGAATATATTAATTCATCGATCAATTCCAAATTAATCGTTCTCTCTCTTTAGACGACATTTTATCCCGGATAAAATATCTCCGTTATTAATCCTAGATTAATTTTCTCTCTCTTCTATATAATCCCAGATTATTCAAGAGTGCGAGTTGTGCGTCATCGGTGGATTATCGGGAAGCGACCCATGAGATCCCCGGATAATCTGGCAGTAAATACGGTCGTCGGAGTATCCGAATCACGTACGTACCAAGTACTACGTTCTCACCGATTTACGAGACAAGGTCGACTCCTAGCAAAGCACCAAGTCTACCCAATTCTCCGGACATATCCATTTAAGAATATTAAGATCTGTATCAAGCGTAGTATACTAATGTATTGTGCATATCGGTCCAGTATCGGATAATCACGTGCTAGGGCTGGGGCTGGATAAGTGTCTGCCCCGTCCGAAACACATATCGGATGTCTGGTAACTAGTCTCTATAATCGGATATTCATGACCTGGTCATAATATCACGATTGGATGCGCATCACTTTAAGAGCACTAATACCGTATCCTGCGTGACATCATCTCCATTATGACTGGAGTGACACTTCCGTCTTGACATCACATCC
Organism: Zanthoxylum bungeanum; assembly: GCA_019454045.1. NCBI lineage: Eukaryota > Viridiplantae > Streptophyta > Magnoliopsida > Sapindales > Rutaceae > Zanthoxylum > Zanthoxylum bungeanum. The sequence goes on from SKCR01046785.1 coordinate 53,583, forward strand.
AATACACTACGATTCTCTGATAACCCAGAAGAGGTGAACACAGAACCAGTTAAGATCCCCCACCACCAAAACCAAAGTTTACCGATTGTCGTAAGTATTAGCGATGTAAGTCTCAGGTTAAGACTATACACACCTACCTTGATTTCGGCCTCCCATAGACACCTAGTCATAATACCAATGGGATTCCGAAGGGTCTATCCAGAGCGAAGCTGTTTCCCGTACCATCGGTGAAACACGACCTCCTATCGCACTTGCATAAGTATCCAATACTTATATATATGAGAACTATGCCGTTGTGCCCTCACAACGCGCACAAGTGCAATACTAGCCTATTCCGCATTATCGATGTCCAGTCTCGATAATACAACGGCTAGGGATATTTAATGATTAATCCTTCGTGGACTGATACTGTCTCATATCATCTTAATCCAGAACTAATCATAGGGACCTCTCTCTCATTTATATATCTATGGTGATCTAATCACAAATGATGAGAGTGCAATTTCCTTATTACATAGTTAATTTGCTACAACAACACAATGATCTGTGCAAATAGTGACGCTATGGGTCATATTATCCAACATCATATACACACCTTAATGTGTATCGTATGCACATGGCCCTCAAGAGCTCACCTAGCATTCAAGAGGTAGGCAACAAGAAGTAGGTCTGCTATGATATATTGAGTTTGTCCAACAAACCCAATTGTTTCCTTATGCTGCATCATTCATATTTTGTAGACCCTAAGTTATACATTAATATGACTCAGATGCCACATCAATATTGTGCTACAACTACTGAGTTGTCCAAGTATTTATGGATCGAATCCTAAATACTATGTAGACAACCGCAAACACAATGCCAATGTGAAAACTTCTAATTTATAAGGTCACTATGCAACTTCACAAGTCAATACTTCATAAGTTGCATCTAATTCCACCATAAAGCAGAATCCTCTGTGACACTCTCACTGCATCTTTTCTGACTCTTTATGACGTAGACTGTCTAACGTCATAATTAGTCTCAAAACTAATATGACCTTATGGTTGCAGACTGTATGCTCCATGAATTAGAAACTTGTTCTTAATATCTCAAAGATCACAAAGAACGTGTTTCAAGATCCATCCTATGGTCTATAGCGTATCAAAATAACTCGTAACAATTACGATTAAATCGATATCTTTAATCGTACATTTTAAAGTATTCATTATGTCATCATCACATGATACATAAGATTGATTAGACATTCTAATCAATATCTCTTTCGAAAAAGGAATCATCTTTTACGAAAGATGAATATTATATATAAAACACACATTAACTGTCAAACAGTTATACTAACTGTCATACATAAAGTTTTGTTGTGTTCTTTATTAGATCATATCTAATGCACGAATAATAGGAGTATCTCACAAGTCTCATAGTTTTATATCTTATACAAAACTTTATATCAAATATAACAAAGACTACTCTCACTGGTATCACGGAGTAAAGAAGACCTAGGTAAACATTTTACCTTATAAAACATATCATTATTACCATAATAATGATAATGTCGTTAGGATATATAACACTAGAAAGAAATTTGTACGCTCCCACTAACCCTTTTATCATAAATGTACTCTCTATACTTTGATAAAAATCAGACAATCTGACTGATATCAAACTTAGAGAACACAGATTTCCGAAAGGCTCACCCGAGTCTACAATAGGCTCTATAAGCTAGTATACCAAACTGAAATCTCAGCATAACACGAACTCTAGGGCCATTCCAGAATGTACTCTTCAAACAAATAAATCACAACTGATCTCTTATCCAAAGAAGTCATTAAAAAAACGCCACTTTGTATTCTTTAGCTAAAATACACAATTTAATATCAACATTAACCAACATATCTTAAATTGTTCAATCAGTGTGACTAGAGACAAGTTTCCTCAGAATCTACAATAGATTACTGAGTATAACATTTCTCACTGTCAAACTGTAAAGGTCAAACCTTAGTCAGCTCACATTGCTTTTGCTGTGCAAACCATTAGCACATTTTATGAACTATTCATAATGAAAGCTTAATCAAGTTCAAAACTTGATCGTAGTAAGTTATGAACAATCTTAGATCTATGGTTCAATGGTAATTTCCGAAATCGATATCAAATATCGCTCCCACTATAAGTTATAAGATAATTTTCTTCGATAAGAAAAAAATAGAATCATTAAGTATCAAATACTCATAAATGATTCTAATATCCTATTGGACTTATACGGAAGATGAATAAGGGTCGTTTCATCTTATTAATTACGTAGTTCCAATTATAGTTTATATTCTCATATTTGACTTCAATAAGTCAAGTCTTTTCTACAATGGTTAACATTAGATGTTACACACCAAGTAATAAAATAATTTTATTACTTAGGATTGTAGGAAGATATTCTATCAAATAGAATACAATATTCTATCAAATAGAATACAATATTCTATCAAATAGAATACAATATTCTATCAAATAGAATAAATGATAAACTTTTACTTGTACCTCCAAGGTGGAAGACCTTTCAATTATATAACCATTATACAAAAGAAAGATTCAAATATCAAACTTTACAAGATTTGAATTTTCTACCTATACATATCATATAAGCAACTGTAGAAACTAATAGAACATTAATTAAAAGGATGAATTGGTGTTACTGGAGCATATCCCTAAGAGTATTGAAACTAATTCGGCAACACTCAATATCAAACGAATCAAATCATATAAGATTTGATTACTCCCACTGACCAATTCCATCAAGATGGAATCGTGGAAGAATTATATTGAGTAAGAATAATATTCACTAAATAATCTTAGAACTAATTGCCATAAATTCATACATTTGATCCTATCAAATATCTATAAATAATTCAAATACTTGTTATGAATGTCCCTTTCCCTTTGCCCAATACCCATTTGTTTTTATTATTCTATAAGCCTAGGCATGCTACTATATATTCTAAGCATAAAAAAACTCATAAAACATGCAGAGAACATAAACCTAAACATGCTAACTATCATAAGAACTCTAATTAAAATAAAGAAAGAAAAAGACTTACTTGAACCGAAGACTCCTCCAGTCCTCCCTCCAATCTACAAGCTTTTCTCGAACTCAGCAAGCTCTTCCACGTTCCAAATAGCCACCCAAGTGTGTGGCCTCCAAAGATGCACACACCAAACCCAAAACTCAACGGCAAGACTACGCCTTGAGTGCACGGGTATTTTACCCTTGGTGCGAGTGATAAGTGTGGAATTTACACACCAATTATGTACCGTCAGCTTATCATTTTGTTAGATTCCGTATTATTTAATGTTGCTTTTGGAGTTGTTTAGTGTTGTGATGACAGGAAACAGGAATAGGAAAATTCAGGTTCTTTTCGGGAATAATTGGATGCAATCAAAAGCTGAAAAAAAAAGAAAGGACCTGGCGCCACGGCGCCAAGATTCAATACTAAATCCAGAGAGAATGGCGCCGTGGCGCCATTGGCAACATCACAGCTAAAAGGCACCGCGGCGCCCTCCTTTACACAAGACATAGCGCCACGGCGCCTTCATGAAACCCTAAAGGAACAACTGGCGCCGGGGCGCCAAGACTCCATACAAAATCCAGCACATATGGCGCCGCGGCGCCAGTTAGAAGGAAAACAAAAAAAACAACGCGATGCGAGAGAGCTGAGGCGTGACTGGGAAACTTGAAGATTATAAATAAGACTCATTATACAACATAAAGAAGAGGAGAAAAACCCTAAAAGAAGACATCAATTATCAAGAGGCTGATTGGGAGATCTAGAAAAGAAGAAGGCATCGACTCCAGGAATTACAAGGAATCTGTCTCGGGTTCCATTCTTTTATTTTCTTCTTAGATTCTCTTTAATATTGTGATGTATTTCTCAAGATTGTTGTTTTGTTTTGAAATAGCCATGAGCTAATACTCTTATTCTAGGGTTTGATGTATCCTATTGCATGAAACTATGTATTAAGTATCAATTGAATCTCATAATAATTCTCTGAAAGTTTATTTATATTATCTCTATGTTTAATGCTTTAATTTGCTGGCCACAATTGTAATGATATTATACTTAGATCTGTCACTCGAGAGAGGAGATTTGAGTAGGAATTGAGAAATATAATCAAGAATGTTATAGGGTTCGAGAGAATTTATAACTCTTAAAAGCAGTTAATAAGAATCACCGTACTAAATCAATTGTTAATTGTTGGAGTCTATAGAGATATTGATTTTTGACACTTGACAATATCTCCATTGGTATTCGAGAGAAAGAGTGGAGAAATTTATGGTTTAGCTTATAAACATGGAATTTGACATGAGATAAATGAATGCATAATTACATAGTGGATGGCTAGGTGAAATCAAACTCTATGATTCATTCTCCTTTCGTATTATTTAGTTTTTCAATAATTTACCTTTAATTAGCATTGTGTTGGTTCTTCAATTAATTTCAAATCTAATTTTTCTGTGTCTAGATAAGGCTAAGGTTAGTAATTATAGTACTTAGTGTAATTTAGATTTCAATCATTGTGGGTACGACACTCTACTCGTTTATACTAAAACTTGACACCGTACACTTGCGGTACGATACAAAATTATCACACCAAGTTTTTGACGCCGTTGCCAGGGATTGATTGTTTAGATCACATTAATACTATTACCGAATAATCTTAGCGTTAATTTAGAAGTATATTTTTCTTTAAAAAGTCTTTTTGTTTATACCCACTGTGCTCCTGTCTGATCTTATTTGATGCTTGGCAGTGAATGAGACAAAAAGGAAGTCTTGACTCACTATTATTTGATCCTGAAATAGAACGCACTGCAAGAAGACTCAGAAAGAAAGCAAGAAGTGAAGGAACGAAAATGGCAGAAACAAACAGAGGGAATAACCGGCGGCAAGTAGCAATTGCAGATGAAAACAGAGAAAATGTCCCACGACAGGTACCAATCTGTGACCATTTTAAACCTGTCATTGAGGATAATTATTCTGGAAATGCATATCAACCAATTGATGCCAATAATTTTGAATTGAAACCTGCTCTTATTAACATGGTCCAACAAAACCAATATGGGGGATCAGCTATCGAGGATCCCAACAATCATTTAAGGATGTTCCTAGAGATAGCTGACACCATTAAGATGAAAGGTGTACCCAAAGAAACGATTAGGTTGAGACTATTCCCATTTTCCTTGAGAGACCAAGCTAGGGGTTGGATGCAATCCATACCTGTAGGAAGCATCCAAACTTGGGAAGATATGGTTGTACGATTCTTGGAAAAGTTCTTTCCACCTGCTAAAACTGCCCAATTACGAACTGAAATAAGCATATTTAAACAGTTAGAGACAGAAAATTTATATGAAGCATGTGAGCGGTTTAAGGACCTGCTCCGAAGATGCCCACAACATAATTTGCAGATTGGGTCCAAATTCAGCTGTTCTATAATGGGCTTAATGGCCCGAATAGAACCATGGTTGACACAGCTGCAGGAGGTGCTCTGTTCAAGAAGTCTGCAGAAAAAGCATATACATTACTGAACAGAATGGCCATTAATCACTTCCAATGGCCAACTGAGCGAACTACGATAACCAAAGTGGCGGGCATACATGAAGTAGACCCGCTACCTCTTTCATTTTGGGGTCTTCCTTTAGAAACTGAAACACTACTACTAAACTAAGTTCCTTCCAAGACTATTAGTCAAACACCATATGAGTTATGGTCTGGGAATTGTCCTAGTCTTAGTTATCTAAGAGTTTGGGGATGTGACGTATATGTTAAGCTCACACAAACTAAGAAATTGGATGATAGGGCAATTAAATGTAAGTTTGTAGGATATGCCTTGAATCAAGAGCATACGTGTTCTACATCCCAAATGAACAAAGAACATTTGTCTCACGAAATGCTAAATTTCTAGAGAATGAATTCCTCTCAAGAAATATAGTGGGAGTAGACTTGACCTCGATAAGGTAAGAAAAGAACAAACTAACATAGAACTAAACCCCGGGCCCCTCAAAATGGCAGCGACGGAACAACCACAAGGTTATGAATTTAGAAGGTCTGGTAGGGAAAGATATGGGCCTAAAAGATATGGTTTCCATATTGATGAGGAACATGATCAGGTCATTGATAATGACGATCCCGCCAGTTATGACGAAGCAATGCGTGGCATTGATTCAATCAAGTGGCTTGAGGCCATGAAATCCGAAATAGACTCAATGTATCAGAATCAAGTCTTGGACTTGGTGGATGCACCTGAATGGATAAAACCTGTAGGCTGCAAGTGGATTTACAAGCGTAAAACTGATGCAGAAGGCAACATCCAAACCTATAAGGCTAGGTTGGTGGTGAAAGATTATAGACAAATCCAAGGAATTGACTATGACGAAACCTTCTCGCATGTTGCAATGATAAAGTCCATTCGAATTTTATTGGCACTAGCAGCACACTTTGATTATGAGATTTGGCAGATGGATGTCAAAATAGCTTTCCTTAATGGGAACCTCGTAGAGGTAATCTATATTACACAACCTGAGGGGTTTTCATCTAAGGATGATCATAATAAAGTATGCAAGCTTAAACGATCCATTTATGGACTCAAGCAAGCCTCTAGAAGTTGGAATATACGATTTGATGAGACAATCAAAGAATTTGACTTCATCAAAAATGTAGACGAGCCTTTTGTTTACAGGAAAAGTAGTGGGAGTGCTGTTGTATTCTAGTATTATATGTCGATGACATATTAATCATCGGGAATGATATTCCAATGATGCAAGCCACCAAGCAATGGTTATCTCAGAATTTCTCCATGAATGATTTGGAAGAAGCAGCCTACATCCTCGACATTAAGATCTACCGTAATAGATCTAAGAGGTTGTTAGGACTTTCTTAATCTACGTACATAGATAAAGTTTTGAAAAGATTGAAAATGGAAGATTCCAAAAGAGGTAATTTACCTACTTGTCATGGAATCAAATTATCTAAGGAGCAATGTCCACATACTCTTTCAGATAGAGAGCGTATGAGTAGGACTTTATCATTGCAACAGGCGAGAAGGTTTCGTCATAGTCAATTCCTTGGATTTGTCTATAATCTTTCACCTCCAACCTAGCCTTATAGGTTTGGATGTTTCCTTCTGCATCAGTTTTACACTTGTAAATCCAATTGCAGCCTATGGGTTTTATCCATATATGTGCATCCACCAAGTCCACACTTGATTTTGATACATAGAGTCTATTTCAGATTTCATGGCCTCAATCCACTTGATTAATCAATGTCACGCATTGCTCGTCATAACTTGTTGGGATGTCATTATCAATGACCTGATCATGTTCCTCATCAATAAGGAAACCATATCTTTCAGGCTCATATCTATCCCTAAACCAGACCTTCTAAATTCATAACATTGTGGGTACTCCGTCGCTGCCCTTTGAGGGGCCTGGGGTTAGTTCTATGTTAGTTTGTTCTTCTCGTACCTCATCGAGGTCAGTCTACTCCCACTATTTCGTGAGAATGAATTCATTCTCTAGAAATTTAGCATTCGTGAACAACTGTTCTTTGTTCATTTGGGACGTAGAACACATAGATCTTGAGTTCAAGGCATATCCGACAAACTTACATTTAAGTGCCCCTATCATCCATTTGTAGTTTTGTGTGGCTTAATATATACGTCACATCCTCATACTCGTAGATAACTAAGATAGGACATTTACCAGACCATAACTCATAGGATGTTTGACAAATAGTCTTGGAAGGAACTTAATTTAGTAGAGTGTTGCAGTTTCTAAAGCAAGACCCCAAAATGAAAGAGGTAGATCCGTGTCCCTGGCATCATTGATCAGACCAGAATCTAAATAATGTTCGATTTCTCACTTTTGGAGATCCCAGTTATGCTGTGGAGTTCCCGGAGGAGTCCCCACTGGGGAACTGTTAGACAGTAATGACCCATAGCGTCACTATTTTGTAAATGATATTGTATTATTGTACAAAATTAACTATGTAGTAATGAAATTGCCTTTTTACCGTTTTGTATTTAATTACTTTGATATATAAATGGTAAAAGTCCCTATGATTAGTTCCGGATTGTGATGATATGAGACAGTATCAATCCATAAAGGTTTAATCATTAAATATCCCTAGTCGTAGTATTATCGAGATTGGACATCGATAATGCGGAATAGACTAGTACTACTGCACTTGTGCATGTTGTGAGGGCACAACGGCATAGTTCTCATATATTTAAGTATTGGATACTTATGCAAGTGCGGTAGGAGGTTGTGTTTTACCGATGGTACGGAAAACAGCTTCGCTCTGGATAGACCCCGCGGAGTCCCATTGGTAGTATGTCTGCGTGTCTATGGGAGTCCGCTTCAGGGTAGGTGCATATGATCTTAACCTGAGATTTGCATCGCTAGTACTTACGACAATCGGTAAAATTTAGGTTTGGTGGTCCAGGGCTTTAACGAGTTCTGTGTGTACCTCTTCTGGGTTTATCGAGAATCGTAGTGTACTGGGTGTGATGTCAAGATGGAAGTATCACTTCAGACATATGGGATGATGATCGCGAGGGATACAGAACTAGTACTCTATAATGGTTGCAACCATCGGATAATATGACTAGGTCAGGATTATCCGATTCAAAGAGACTGGTTGCTTGATGTCCGATATGTGTATCGTACGGGGCAGACACATATCCAGCCCCAGGCCTTACATGTGATCATCCGATACTGGTTCGATATACACTATACTACGGTATACTACGCCTGTTATAGATCTAATATTCCAGTAAGAATATTTCTAGAGAATTGGGTAGGCATGGCGTTTTGCTAGAAGCTAACCTTGTCTTGTAAATCGGTAAAAACGTAGTACTTGGTGGTACGTACGTGTTCGAATAGTTCGACAACCGGATTTACTGCCAACATATCTAGAGGTCTCTTGGGTCGCTTCCCGAAGATTCACGATGACGTATGATTCAAACTCGATTAATCTTGGATTAATTACGGAGAGACTTTATCTTGGATAAAGTACTATAAAAAGAGAGAGAACGATTAATTTAGAATTAATCGTAAATTATTATATTCGATATAATAATCGGAATTCGATTTCGACGCGAAATTAAAATTAGATTTTAATTCGGGCAAACGAGTTAATTTAGAATTAATTCGTTAGCGACGTAAATAATAATTTCGCTAGGCGCAATTATTTATTTAAATTCGATTTAATTAACGTCGCGACGTAAGCTCGGTATTTCGGAAATATCGAACCCGAACGCGTGAGTGCACGTGGGCCCACTTTCATTTGGAAACGTGTGGGGCCCACATGACACTTGTCATTATTTGCATTATTTAATCAAAATGTATTGCATGAAGATAGTGTACAAAGCACTCAAGGGTATTGCATGGAAATTGAGTGTTAGACACTCTAAGTCTTTGCATGGATTGTGTCATAAGTATATTATTATTTAATATAATATTATGACATAAATATAAATTGATTTTTGAGACAAAAATCAAATCCTCATCTCCCTCTCTAATTACCGAAACAGTGAGCTCTAAAGCTCTCTCCATTTTCTTCATTTGTTTGTGGCAAGACAAGAAGAAAGTGTGCTTGTTTGGAACTCTAACCAACAACTTTGGCTAGCAACATCAAGGGATCATACAAGGTGTTATGGGAAACTCATCTTAGAGCTTGGAAGGATCAATTAAAGCTTGGAGCTTCTCTTTCTGCTTGGCCGAATCTTCCACTGCACAAAGGAGCAACATTTGTTTCATCCATTGCATCCACATTCCGTTTTTGTGAGTATTGTTTCCGCCATTACTTCAATATAGTTCATTCTTATATATATTTTGCTTGTTTTTGATCTTGGGACATGGTTATTAGATTTCCAACAATGGTATCATTGAGCCTAAAAATGCATGCAAATATATTAGGATGTTATTTGGGGAAAATTGTTTGAAGCATGATTTGATGAGTTTGCTTGATTAAATATGCTTAGATGTATGTTAAATGGATTATACATCATCAATTTCATGGAAAATAAATTGGATTAATTTTTCCAACCCCATGAGGCTTGGCCGAATACATGCAAGCATGTGGACTAGATGATTTTTTAATTTTAAGACATTGGATGACTTGAAATAATATGGAGATGATCATTTGTAACTTGATTGGATTGAAAACGAAATCGGAACCATATTAATCACCTTGGCCGAATGCTTGATGAGATTAGGGACTTGATTTTTTGATTAAATAATGTTGGACATGTATTTAAGATAAAAATATGATTAATAGATTAATTTGATATTTTGGGAATATTGATTTAAAGGATTAATCATGAAAATACACTTTAATTAATTAAGTTATAAAATTTGGAATTTTAAAATTTAGTTAATTGGGCTTAAATTGGAATTGGGCCTAAAACTATTATATTTGGTCATAAATGGGCTTGGTTGGGCCAAGTAGATTTGGACCATTTGGATTGGATCCAAAATGGGCCTAAATCACACCATTTAAGTCCAAATGTAATAAATGGGCTTTTATGTTTAATTGGGCCTTATGGGCTTGATATTGATTTTATGGCAAATGAGGGTGATTCCTTATTGGGCTTGGAAATTGGGTTTGACCCACATTGACCAAGGCCCAAGCCTAATGAAATCAATAGAAAGCCCATCGGACTTTAATTAAACGGACATTAGATGTTAGTTGGGCTTTGAGACCCAATAGTACTAGATTTGGAATCTAAGTTATAAAAGCACAATAAAAGTGTAAATATTTAATTTAGAATTAAATAAAGGATTAGTATTGAATACGACTTAAATTGGATTTAACGAGTAGTTCGATATAATTCGTGAATTCATACCATATGTATTTATTCTCAAACGAGTTGGACTCGCGCAAATGCAAACAATTGTTTGAACATTGTATTGTCACCTAATTAAAGACTAATTAATTGGATTTGATTGGTTGTATAACATGCCTTGAATGAATGAATGAATGTGGATGTGTTGTATGAATAGTGTATATCGGATGGATATTAGAAGGGAAGGGTAATTTTAGAAATTATTGTAAATTTGGAATTTATAAATTGGACCTGCGTGTCCAGCCTTATCTCTTTATCTCTTTGTATTCTCTTCTCACCTAATTCCCCTCAATGTAAATGAGGTTTCTCTTATTGTATTATGTAATTGGGTAGAAGTAGAATAGTGCTAGCGGGGAGAGGAAAGGGAGTGATTTGTTCTAGGAACAAGTTGTTTATATATCCATCCGCATATCACTATTACTTTACTTTACGCGCTTTATGATGTTTTAGAAGCATGCTTAAGGGTGTATGATGATGAGACCTAACAAAGATAAATTAATTGGTTGCCAATTACGCGAAAAATCCCTCAAACAATATTAAGCGATTTTCCTTCCGTTGAATGATTCTTTCTCAAGATCCGAAATTGGCATTGGTTTGTTGGCCAAAGTCAAGACCTTTGTCAATTGAGGATGTGTTTGAATCATGAGAGTTTTGTTCCACATCGGTGTCCTGTCCAAGTTGTGATTTGTTGGCCAAAGTCAAGATCACTTCTTGTCCATCGACATTGATTACGAAACTTTCCTCGTCAATGGGTCCCGCTTAACTGGAATCATTAGGTTTGTTGTGCCAAAGCCAAGGCTTAGTTGATTCAGAGGAAATGGTTAGGAAAATGTATTGGATACATTGACGTATGTATTAGATATATATGTTTCGGACTTGGATGTCCACCTACCGGATCTAGGAATTGGATGGGATCCAATTGATCTTCGAGATCTACCTAGTTAAATATCATACAACTTGTTGGCCAAAGTCAAGGTTGTGTGTTATTTAACGGGATCCTAGCCCACTAGGAAATTGGATTTCCCGAGTACTCAACAGAGGGTTAGAGACTTGTAGAAATAGTGGGAGGCTAGTATTGAGTTTGCAATTTCATTCAGATACTTAGCTTTACACGCTTACAAAATTTATTTCGTCAATTTTTAAACATTAGTTGGACTAATAAAATGTTATTTTTCTTGTAACAGTTTGACTGTACCCATTTTATCGTTAACTAGATAGTTGGACTATCGTAGTTAAGATGGCAAGCAGGTAAATGTCCGAGACATCATCATGGGTGAAAATGTCTTTAAGGGGACAAACTTTGCTGATTGGGAAATGAACCTAAGGATAGTCCTTGGGGCAGAGAGGATACTGTATACGATACAAAGAGACCTCTCGGGCCTAAGCCCACTGAGCCACTTGAGCTGGAGTTATGGAAAACTCACAGTGATGATTGTGACACGGCTCAGTCGATCATGCTTGCTTCAATGACTCAACACTTTCGTCGCCAAAATAGGGACTTGGATCCTTATAATATGATGGCAAGATTGCAAGATCTTCACCGCACTAATAAGCGGATGGCGAGGTACGAGTTAGTGAAGAAAATCTTTCGCTCCCGTATGACTGATGGTAGTTCTGTTGAGGTCCATGGGACTCAAATGATAGCCGATATTGATGAACTGGCTAATATGGGTATAGTCTTGGAGTCTGAGCTGGCTATAGATGTACTTCTACAGTCACTACCCGATACTTGGAAACAGATTGTCATCAACTACAACTGATGAATTCGGATGACACTCTTGGAGAGTTGTGTCAATTCTCAAGGAGTCAGAGAAAGAACTTCTGAAAGGCAACAAGCGCGAGGCGCACTTTGCAACAACATCTCAAACGCCGAAAGCTGGGCTCAAGGCAACTGGGGGTGTTAAGAAGAAGAAGCATAAGAACAAAGGCAAGGCCAAGTCAACAAAGGCTTCTGGGAAGCCAAGGGACAAGTCTCAAGATGTTTGCCTGAAATGCGGCAAGAGAGGTCACTGGAAGCGTGACTGCCGCATGAACAAGGGACATAAGGAGGACATACAGGCGGGCAAGGCTCCGGCCTCAGGTATGTTTGTTATTGAGATAAATATGACTACTTCCAGTCTTAATAAAATTGGATTTTTGATTCTGGCTGTGGTTCTCATATTTGTACTGATGTGCAGGATCTGCATGATAGCAGGAGACTGGCTTCGGGGGAGGTAGATCTACGAGTTGGAAATGGAACTTCTGTTGCTGTTTTGGCCGTAGGCACTTTTGTTTTGGAACTGCCCTCGGGGCATGTACTTAAACTAAATGACTGTTATTTTGTTCCTAGTTTAACTAGGAATATTATTTCTGTATCTTTGTTAACCCAAACAGGGTACACTTTTGTATTTAAAAACACCAGGTGTTATTTATATATGAATGATGCAGAAATTTGCAGTGCTGATGCAAATAATGGTCTTTATATTTTGAATATAAATGAATCTCCAAAATGTAAAATAACAAACAAAAGGCTCAAAATGAGTAATCCAAAAAAGAAACTTATTTGTGGCATTGTCGTCTGGGACACATCAACAAGACTCGCATATCCACACTTTCGAAGAGTGGGTACTTGGACGGATTTGATCCAAATTCATATGACGTCTGCGAATCTTGTTTATTAGGCAAAATGCCTAAATCACCTTTTAGTGGTAAAGGTGAACGCGCCACTGAACTGTTAGCCCTCGTTCATAGTGACGTTTGTGGGCCCATGTCTAGCCAGGCTAGAGGTGGATATCGATACTTTCGTAACCTTTACGGATGATGCATCACGTTATGGTTATGTGTATCTAATGATGCACAAGTCGGAAACTTTTGAGAAATTCAAAGAGTTTCGACACGAAGTTGAAAAACAAACAGGCAAGAGTATTAAAACATTACGGTCGGACCGTGGTGGCGAATACTTAAGTAATGAGTTTCAAGATTACTTGAAAGAATATGGTATTCTTTCACAATGGACTCCTCCTGGAACACCACAATTAAATGGTGTGTCTGAACGGAGAAACCGTACCTTGCTTGATATGGTAAGGTCGATGATGAGTCGCACTGAGCTGCCTATATCCTTCTGGGGACATGCATTAGAAAGTGCAATCCTTATTTTGAATAGGGTTCCGTCAAAGTCTGTTGAACAGACTCCGTATGAGATATGGACAGGAAAGAAACCAGGTTTCTCATTCCTGAAGATTTGGGGTTGCTGGGCATACGTCAAACGTTTGGAAGGTACCAAACTTGAACCCAAATCAGATAAATGCCTATTTGTTGGATATCCTAAGGAAACCAAAGGATATTACTTCTATAACCCAAAAGAGAACAAAAGTATTTGTTGCTCTACATGCGGTTTTCCTTGAGAAGGAATTCCTAAATGCAGTGTTTAGTGGGAGGAAAGTAGAACTCGATGAAAGTCGTAGTGATACTGTTCCTGGCAATGAATCAAGAACGGAACATGAACAGTCCATCCAGGATGAGACTGAACCACAATCTTCAATTACACAAGGACTACGTAGGTCGGAGAGAGTCAGGGTAATACCTGAGAGGTATGGATTCCTGATCTCACCTCATGTAGATATTAATCTTATTGAGGATACTGAACCGGCTACGTATGAGGAAGCGATACAGGGTATCGAATCCACTTTATGGCAAGAAGCCATGAAGGCCGAAATGGATTCCATGTATACCAACCAAGTTTGGACACTGGTTGATGCACCAGAAGGCGTAAAGCCTATTGGATGCAAATGGGTCTTCAAGAAGAAGACAGACATGGATGGCAACGTACAAACGTACAAAGCTAGGCTCGTAGCGAAGGGGTATCGTCAACAACTTGGAGTTGATTATGACGAAACTTTCTCACCCGTTGCCATGATTAAATCCATTCGGATAATGCTTGCAATAGCTGCATATTACGATTACGAAATATGGCAGATGGACGTTAAAACCCGCTTTCCTTAACGGAAACCTGTTGGAGGATGTTTATATGCAACAACCTGACGGTTTTATCGCACCAAGACTTGCAAACAAGGTTTGTAAGTTAAATCGGTCCATTTATGGACTGAAGCAAGCATCGAGGTCATGGAACCAACGTTTTGATGAGGTCATAAAAGAATATGATTTCATTCAAAACGTAGATGATCCTTGTGTATATAAGAAGGTTAGTGGGAGTGCACTGACTTTTATTGTCCTTTATGTCGACGATGTATTGCTTATAGGCAATGACATTCCCATGTTAACGTCGGTGAAAGCTTGGCTTTCATTGAAATTCTCCATGAAAGATCTGGGAGAAGCAGCTTTTATTCTAGGAATAAAGATCTCTACCGGGATAGATCTAGAAAGCTACTTGGACTCTCCCAGAGTACATATATTGATAAAGTGTTGAAGAGATTCAACATGGATCAGTCCAAGAAGGGACTGTTGCCAACATCACATGGCGTCTTCTATCTAGGGACATGTGTCCTAAAACACAAGATGAGAGAGACAACATGAGTCGGACTCCGTTCGCCTCGGCAGTCGGATCGATCATGTATGCCATGATATGTACACGACCTGATGTGTCCTATGCTTTGAGCATGTGCAGTCGATATCAGGCCGATCCAGGACAGGATCACTGGATGGCGGTTAAGAATATCCTTAGGTATCTTAAAAGAACTAAGGATGTTTTCTTAATCTATGGAGATGGAGAACTTGAGGTATCTGGGTATACCGATGCAAGTTTCCAAACCGACAGAGACGACTTTCAAGTCGCAAACCGGGTACATATTTTGCTTGAATAACGGAGCAGTGAGCTGGAAATCTTCCAAGCAAGATACTGTTGCCGATTCAGCAACTGAAGCGGAGTACATTGCAGCAGCTGAAGCAGCAAAAGAGGCAGTTTGGATCCGTAAATTCCTAATTAATTGGATTAGGAGTAGTTCCGTTAGCAGCTGAGCCCGTTCCATTGTATTGTGACAATAGCGGGGCTATAGCACAGGCTAAGGAACCAAGGTCTCATCAACGATCCAAACATGTTCTTCGACGATTCCATCTGATTCGAGAGATCATACATCGTGGCGATGTGAAGATCGAGAAGATCGCATCAGAGGATAATATTGCAGATCCGCTGACGAAGGCTATTCCTCGGGAAAAGTTTGAGCGACATGTACATAGTTCAGGTATTAGATGCTTGAGTGACTGGCTATAGGCCAAGTGGGAGATTGTTAGACAGTAATGACCCATAGCGTCACTATTTTGTAAATGATATTGTATTATTGTACAAAATTAACTATGTAGTAATGAAATTGCCTTTTACCGTTTTGTAATTTAATTACTTTGATATATAAATGGTAAAAGTCCCTATGATTAGTTCCGGATTGTGATGATATGAGACAGTATCAATCCATAAAGGTTTAATCATTAAATATCCCTAGTCGTAGTATTATCGAGATTGGACATCGATAATGCGGAATAGACTAGTACTGCTGCACTTGTGCATGTTGTGAGGGCACAACGGCATAGTTCTCATATATTTAAGTATTGGATACTTATGCAAGTGCGGTAGGAGGTTGTGTGTTACCCGATGTACGGAAAACAGCTTCGCTCTGGATAGACCCCGCGGAGTCCCATTGGTAGTATGTCTGCGTGTCTATGGGAGTCCGCTTCAGGGTAGGTGCATATGATCTTAACCTGAGATTTGCATCGCTAGTACTTACGACAATCGGTAAAATTTAGGTTGGTGGTCCAGGGCTTTAAACGAGTTCTGTGTATACCTCTTCTGGGTTTATCGAGAATCGTAGTGTACTGGGTGTGATGTCAAGATGGAAGTATCACTTCAGACATATGGAGATGATGATCGCGAGGGATACAGAACTAGTACTCTATAATGGTTGCAACCATCGGGATAATATGACTAGGTCAGGATTATCCGATTCAAAGAGACTGGTTGCTTGATGTCCGATATGTGTATCGTACGGGGCAGACACATATCCAGCCCCAGGCCTTACATGTGATCATCCGATACTGGTTCGATATACACTATACTACGGTATACTACGCCTGTTATAGATCTAATATTCCAGTAAGAATATTTCTAGAGAATTGGGTAGGCATGGCGTTTTGCTAGAAGCTAACCTTGTCTTGTAAATCGGTAAAAACGTAGTACTTGGTACGTACGTGTTCGAATAGTTCGACAACCGGATTTACTGCCAACATATCTAGAGGTCTCTTGGGTCGCTTCCCGAAGATTCACCGATGACGTATGATTCAAACTCGATTAATCTTGGATTAATTACGGAGAGACTTTATCTTGGATAAAGTACTATATAAAGAGAGAGAACGATTAATTTAGAATTAATCGTAAAATTATTATATTCGATATAATCGGAATTCGATTTCGACGCGAAATTGAAATTAGATTTTAATTCGGGCAAACGAGTTAATTTAGAATTAATTCGTTAGCGACGTAAATAATAATTTCGCTAGGCGCAATTATTTATTTAAATTCGATTTAATTAACGTCGCGACGTAAGCTCGGTATTTCGGAAATATCGAACCCGAACGCGTGAGTGCACGTGGGCCCACTTTCATTTGGAAACGTGTGGGGCCCACATGACACTTGTCATTATTTGCATTATTTAATCAAGATGTATTGCATGAAGATAGTGTACAAAGCACTCAAGGGTATTGCATGGAAATTGAGTGTTAGACACTCTAAGTCTTTGCATGGTTTGTGTCATAAGTATATTATTATTTAATATAATTATGACATAAATATAAATTGATTTTTGAGACAAAATCAATCCCTCCTCCTCCCTCTCAATTACCGAAACAGTGAGCTCTCAAGCTCTCTCCATTTCTTCTTTATTTGTTTTGTGGCAAGACAAGAAGAAAGTGTGCTTGTTTGGAACTCTAAACACACAACTTTGGCTAGCAACATCAAGGGATCATACAGGTGTTATGGGAAACTCATCTTAGAGCTTGGAAGGATCAATTAAAGCTTGGAGCTTCTCTTTACTTGCTTGGCCGAATCCTCCACTGCACAAAGGAGCAACATTTGTTTCATCCATTGCATCCACATTCCGTTTTTTGAGTATTGTTTCCGCCATTACTTCAATATAGTTCATTCTTATATATATTTTGCTTGTTTTTGATCTTGGGACATGGTTATTAGATTTCCAACAGAAACAATGCCATTTTCTCTCAGTAATCTTGAAATAACGTCGCTTAAGTATTCACCACCTCGTCAGACCTTAGTGACTTAATAATTTTATAAGCTGGTTTTCTACTCACTTTTGAAGTCTTTTGAATTTCTCAAAGGCTTCAGATGGTAATGATGAGGTACACAGACCCATTATGCGATGATCATCGAAAAGGTAATGAGTAAGGTGAATCCCCTCTACGTGACTGACATTAGTACTGTAATAATGACTTCGCTACACAAAAACAGGCTTGCCTTTACATGTGAAGGTAATTTGGTCATTTACCCAAGTAAACGACTCCAAGTTCCCATAAGGTTCATATTTTGAATGGGTCAGAAAAACTCATCCTTATGTAGCTTAGTAATCTTGTTTCATGATATGAAACTAAAAGCGATTGTGCCATAGAAGTGATTCATTGAGATTATGCAGTTAAATGTTGTAAGATAATTAGAGAGTGAACATTCTTGTTAGTTGTAAACATAGATACCATTACAAAATAACCATCTCCATATTTTATTTCATTGAAATAAATAGAACATTTCATTACAACTTATTAGGCATGAAAAGCCTTTATTGCATAAAAGAAATTGAAATGATGTTCTGACTAGAGAAGGTATATAAATAATCTTCTAAGTCTAAAACTAAACCATTCGGAAAAACTAATGAATAAGTCCTCACGCACAATGCAGCCAGTTTTGCTCCATTACCCATGCGTAAGTCAACATCCCCATGATGGATCCTCCTACTGTTTCTCAAGCCCTGCACATTGTTACACAGTGAGTCCACAATCGGTGTCAAGCACCCAAATAGAAGGTTTAGAGTTTAGAATATAGTTCAATCATATATAACATACCTGAAGCATTGGGCTTCTGGCCCTCTTGGCTTCCCGAGCTTCCTTGGCTTTCATGGATCTGTAGAATTTTCTTCCAATGAAACTTCTTTTCCACACAAGAAACATTTTCCTCTTTCCCTTTTTCTGCTCCACCTTACCATTGGGCTTTAGGTGATCTAAAGCATTGGCCTTACCCTTATTTTTCTTGGGCCTCGTGGCTTTCAGGTCCGTACCCGTAAGCATGACGGGGTTTAAGCTCCAGTTTCAGTCCTTCTCTGCTTGCTTTATCAGATTGTGCAATTCTGCTAAAGTAGCTTCTTTATCAGACAGATGAAACTGCTATAAAGTTAGAGAGTCTTTTGGTAAGGACTGAAGAATAGATCTGACCTATTCTCATGATCCATGATGAACCCGAGGTTGGCCAATTTTTAATGTGGCCAATCATCTTAAGCACATGTCCACTAACAGATCATTCTTTATACTTGTTTGGAATAAGGCACATGACACTTGGAATCTCACGTATGAACGGAAGTTGCATACAACTCCTTCAGGTGAAAGATGATGGTTTGAGCATCCATATCTTCGTGAGCTTTCTGAAGTTCATCCGACATAAAGCCAAATATTATGCAAACTACTTCATCATCATCATCGACGTGTTTCTTCCAAGCATCAAATGTATTTTGGTCAGCATCTTCTGCGGGTTCAGGGGGAAATTGTCTTTCAAGAACATAGAAAATATTTTATTGTCGTAATACAATTTTAAGGTTTCTAAACCAGCCATTGTAGTTTTCCCCTTTGAGCTTATGCTCATCAAGGATGGAACAAAGTGATACTCTGTTTGCCATTTGAATGTTTGTGAAATATTTTTACCCATTTGTTAAAAGAGAATGTTAAATTAAGAATATGTATTCACTAATGTTTCATAATAACATGAGCTTTTAATATTATGAAGTTGCTCCCACTTAATTGTTTTAAAATTTTAAGCAAATTACATCAACCTCAATATGATGGATTTCTTATGGGCAAGGATCCCATTGTCATCATTTCATAACTTCGACTAGGGCCGGTCGTTATAAAATATGATAATTAGGTAGGTTCCCAACCATTTTATGATATAAATCACAATTCCTTGATCATTGGGAAACATGCCATAGCTTATGCTAGTCCTCGTGGACACCCAATCTTTGGCACTAAGTTATAAGACCACGCCTAAGGGTCGCTGGATCTTATGACTCAGAAAAGTCAAACCATTGTCAATAGTAAGATTTAGGGACAAATTGGTATTGGTTAGTCTGGTAAAGCCTAGTACTGCCAATACGGTTTAAGCCATTTGGGTCTATACTTTACAATGGTAGGCAAATTTTAGATTTAAATATTATTGAGGATTTTAGCTAGTTTAAGTGAATAACTGTCAAATGGATTCCTACAATGAAAATTTCCCAGAGGGATGGTGGAGCGAACTCTCTTAAATACCCTTACCTCTTAGGCTCTTATTGCCTTGGTGACAGGAATAAACAATAGATCCTCCAAATTAGTCCACACACTTTAAATATGCTTTAAGGTAACTTTGAGTAAATGATTATCTAGATGTCTTCACAGCTTTTCCTTTTGCTAAAAAGGAAGTGAGTGAAGGAAAACACCAAATCATTATCTAACTCTATGTAATACATTTGGTTAAATTAAATTTAGTTTGGAAAGTTTTATTAACGCCTTGGTCCCACCCAACGAGCTTTTACACACCCAATTTCGAGTTCAAATGAGAGAGAACTATCAAAACAAAAACGACGTGCTGATACACTATTGGGAAGCGGCCGCGAGTACCCAGCGAAAAATTTAATAAATCAAATTATGATGTCGCTATCCATTTGCCCAAGACCCATTTGTTTTTATTATTCTACAAGCCTAGGCATGTTACTATATATTCTGAGCATAAAAAAACTCATAAAACATGCAGAGAACATAAACCTAAACATGCTAACTACCATAAGAACTCTAATTAAAATAAAGAAAGAAAAAGACTTACTTGAATCGAAGACTCCTCCAGTCCTCCCTCCAATCTACAAGCTTTTCTCGAACTCAGCAAGCTCTTCAACATTCCAAAGAGCCACCCAAGTGTGTGGCCTCCAAATATGCACACACCAAAGCCAAAACTCAACGGCAAGACTACGCCTTGAGTGCACGGGTATTTTGCCCTTGGTGCTAGCCTAGGAAAATACCTCAAAACTTATAACTCGAGGTTTCTCTAGTCAATTAGACTTAAGGATCCTCAAAATCAGTGGCTTACTCTTAAACTTTAGAGTTGCTCACTTATATAAACCCAAGATATGAAAAGTTTGGTGCAAAAATTTGTAAAGAATTCTTTGGGTTTATATAGGTGCTCCAAAGACAACAAAATTAATTAAGAATCCGATGTGGGATAAAAGCTAATTTAATCTTAGCCATTGGATCTTAATTTAGTGGTTTAATAAGATTATAAAACCCTAATAAGAGTTTGGGCCGAATTGAATTCAAAACAAATAACAAATGAAAAATTATTATTCACATTACTATTCACATTTTTTTAATTCCAATTCCCAAAGTGCCCATATCGTCATTCACCAATCCCTAAGCCACTATGGAACCTTATAAATGATCTATTCAATAATTAAACACATTGAACCATTTATGAACAATTCCTACAGCAATCATATATGCTGTTAAATTTGTATTGTGCACTGTTAACCATTGATTTCGACTTTGTTGTGTGTGACCTTTTGGGTTCCCCTCAAGTTGGACATGAAATGAATCGTGATAATTTAATAGAACATAAATTATCTTTCGATCAGATGGTCGTTTCGATTTCAATGACAAGTGGTAGGACACAAGAAATCGGCAACGCTGTTCTAAGGGTCGCGGCCTAGTCGGGAGTACGGAATAGCCCGTGGGGGCTAAACTGAGAATAAAGGAATCACCACCGGTGTGAACCGGAAAATAATTTAAGGCCGCACTCACCCCTCGCAAGGGAAGACCTCAAACGTTGGGTTCGGAACCGTTGGGTTCGGAATGGTCCCTATGCCACTTGTAATGAAATGATTTGTGCAATAACTTTAACCGAATCTAAACAACATATATATTCAAGAATAACCTAGATCTAGTTCGCATTCATAAAAGTAAATCCTATATCTAGTTTGCATGCTTTAAAATAGTCACATAACGGCAAACACACATAACACCAATAATCTCATGAGCATATTGAATTATTAAACACAAGAAAATAATAACAACCTAAACTTAACATGAATTAATTCTTAATGCAAAAAGAAAATTACTAAATCATGCATAAAGAAATATCATACTAATAACTAAATCATACTTTAGAAATAGATAACATACTAACGACTAAATAGATAACATACTAGCGACTAAATCATGCTCAAACACAAGGTTGGATGAAACAAATATTTGTGTCTCTCAGTAGTACGTGGAGTTGTTTCCCCAGTACAGACCGCACTAACCGTCCATTCGGATTCGGCTACAGAATTTACGTATGGGTTTCCATCCGATATACCGCAAGAGAGCACACATTTCCGTTCATCCGAAAGTCATTGTAGGACACCGAAATCGGCGACGCTGTTCCAGGCTCACGGCCCGGTTGGGAGTATGGAGTACCCGCGGGGGACTAAACTGGAGAATAAAATGGAGTCGCCACCCGGTGTGAATCGGGAAAATGATTTAAGTGTTAGACATTATGTCCCATAGCGTCACTGTTTGTAAATGATATTGTATTATTGTACAAAATTAACTATGTGATAATGAAATTGCCTTTTGCCGTTTTGTAATTTTATTTACTTTGATATATAAATGGCAAAATCCATAGATTAGTACTGGATTGAGATGATATGAGACATATCAATCCATAAAGGTTTAATCATTAAATATCCCTAGCCGTAGTATTATCGAGACTGGACATCGATATGCGGAATAGGCTATATTGCGCTTGTGCACGTTGTGAGGGCACAACGGCATAGTTCTCATATATTTAAGTATTGGATACTTATGCAAGTGCGATAGGAGTTGTGTTTTACCGAGGTACGGAAAAAGCTCGCTCGGATAGACCCCGCGAATCCCATTGGTATATTTCTATGTGTCTATGGGAGGCCGCATCAGGGTAGGTGTATATGGTCTTAACCTGAGACTTACATCGCTAGTACTTGCGACAGCTCGGTAAACTTTGGTTTTGGTGGTTGGGGACCTTAACCGGTTCTGTGTAACCCTCTTCTGGTTTATCGAGAAGCGTAGTGTACTGGATTGATGTCAAGATGGAAGTATCGCTTCAGACATATGGAGGTGATGATCATGCAGGGCACAGAACTAGTACTCTATAAAAGGTTGCAACCGTCGGGACAATATGACCAGGTCAGGATTGTCCGATTTAAAGAGACTAGTTGCTTGAGTCCGATATATGGTTCGTACGGGGCAGACACATCTCCAGCCTAAGCCTAGCATGTGATCATCCGATACTGGATCGATGTACTCAATCTACGGTATACTACGCTTGATATAGATCTTATATTCCTATAAGAATATTTCTGGAGAATTGGGTAGGCATGGCGCTTTGCTAGAAGCCAACCTTGTCTTGTGAATCGGTAAAGATGTAGTACGAGTACGTACGTGTTCGGATTATCCGACGACCGTATTTACTGCCAAAATATCCGGAGGTCTCTTGGGTCGCTTCCCGAAGATTCACCTATGATATTTGATTCGAATTTAATTAATCTTGGATTAATTACGAGAAACTTTATCTTGGATAAAGTGCCTTATTTAGAGAGAGAGAACGATTAATTTGGAATTAATCAGTAAGATTATTATATTCGATATAATAATTGAAATTCGATTTCGACGCGAATTAAATTAGATTTTAATTCGGGCATACGAGTTAATTTAGAAATAATTCGTTAGCGACGTAAATAATATTTCGCTAGGCGCGATTGTTTATTTAAATTCGATTTAATTAACGTCGCGACGCAAGTTCGGTATTTCGGAAATATCGAACCCGAACGCGTGAGTGGACGTGGGCCCACTTTCATTTGGGAACGTGTGGGGCCCACATGACACTTGTCATTATATGCATTATTTTAATGATAAGGCATTGCATGTTAATAGTGTACAAAACACTCTAAGGCATTGCATGGTGATAGTGTGCATTACCTCAAGGCTTTGCATGGAGTTTGAGTGTTTGACACTCTAAGCCATTGCATGGTTTATGTCATAGATTTATTATTTATTAATAAATTATAACATAATATAAATTGATTTTTGGTAAAACAATATATCATTAAGACTTTACACAAAATCTCTCTTCTCTCTCAAATTGCCGAGAACTCCATTGACAGGGCAAGGAAGATTTGATCTTCTATTTCTCCATTTTTGCTAGCACAAGCAAGGGATCAAAAGAGGTATAGGGAAACCATCAAAGAGCTTGGAATACAAAAGCTTGGAGCTTCAAGTCTTCTTCCTCCTCTTGGCCGAATCTTCCACAACTTGGAGCTTCTACCATTTGATCATCTTCTTCATCACAAGGTATTGTAAGTATGATTCCGCCATACTTCATGTTTATATATATTCTTTATAGTATTTCACATGCTTAATCTTTGTTTGGGACATATTATAGAAACCAACAATGGTATCATTTGAGCTAGGTTTAAGCATGAAATACTTTAGGTTAAAATTTGATAAAATTGGTTGAAGCATGTTCTTGTGAAATTTATGAATAAGTATGCTTGCATGATATAGAATGATGTATATGAAATCAATTTTATGAAAAATGCATTGGATGATTTTGTCCCCAAATTTTAACCTTGGCCGAATGGTGTGATAAAATTGGTTAAAGCATGTTCTTGTGAAATTTGATGAATAGTATGCTTGCATGTATATAGTATGATGATCCATGGAATCAATTTTATGAAAAATGCATTGGATGATTTTTCCCCAAAATTTGACCTTGGCCGAATGATAATGGTGAAATTGATTGAAGCATGTTCTTGTGAAATTTGATTAATAAGAATGCTTACTGTATATAGAATGATGATACATGGAATCATTTTTATGAAAAATGCTTGGATGAATTTTTTCCCCAAATTCCTGCCTTGGCCGAATGTGTTGCTAGCTTGGAGTGGATGAAATTTTTTGTGTTTAAGATCATTGGATGACTTAGAACATGTACGGGATGTAAATTAATATTCAATCGGATTGAAAAACAAATCCACAAAAAACTCACCTTGGCCGAATACATAGGACATTCCAGGAGTTGATTTTTGTTAAAATTAAGGTTGACATTTATTTTGAAAATTGATGAGTTAATAAATTAAATGGGTATTTTTGAAATATTTGGTTTATACATTAATCTTGGTATTACACTTTAATTAATTGGACTTTAATGTTTGGAATATTAAATTTAATTAATGGGCTTTAATAATTTAATGGGGCCTTATGGGCTTAAAATGGTTTTTAATGGCACTTAAGGGTGATTCCTTATTTGGGCTTGGTAATTAGGTTTGACCCCATTGACCAATCCCAAGCCTTAATAAATCAATTCTAAGTCCATTTGACTTGAATTAAATTCAACATTGGATGTTAGTTGGGCTTTGAGGCCCAATAAGATTAGATTTAGAATCTAAGTCTTTAAAGCACATTAAAGGTGTAAACATTTAATTTGGAATTAAATATTGAATTAGTATTGAATACGAATTAATTAGATTTAATAAGTAGTTCGATATAATTCGCGAATTCTACCTTGTGTACTTATTCTCAATCGAGTTGGACTCGCGCAAAATCAAACCGTTGTTTGAACATTGGATGATCACTTTAACAAATACTAATTAATTGGATTAGATTGGTTGTAGAAGCATGTCTTGTTTGACTATATATGTATGTGATGAATGAATAGTGTATATCGGATGGATATTAGAAGGGAAAGGGTAATTTTAGAAATTATTGTAAATTTGGAATTTATAAATTGGACCTGCGTGTCCCAGCCTTATCTCTTTATCTCTTTGTATTCTCTTCTCACCTAATTCCCCTCATGTAAATGAGGTTTCTCTTATTGTATTAATGTAATTGGGTAGAAGTAGAAGAGTGCTAGCGGGGAGAGGAAAGGGAGTGATTTGTTCTAGGAACAAGTTGTTTATATATCCATCCGCATATCACTATTAATTTACTTTACGCGCTTTATGATGTTTTAGAAGCAGGCTTAAGGGGGTATGATGATGAGACCTAACAAAGATAAATAAATTGGTTGCCAATTACGCGAACATCCCTCAATTTATATTAAGCGAATATCCTTCATTGAATGGTTCTTGTTCAAGATCCGAAGTTGGCATTGGTTTGTTTTTGACCAAAGTCAAGACCTTTGTCAATCAAGGATGTACTTGAATCATGAGAGTTTTGTTTGCATATCGGTGTCTTGTCCAAATCGTGATTTTTATTGGCCAAAGTCAAGATCACTTTTTGTCCAACGACATTGATTACGAACTTTCCTCGTCAATGGGTCCCGCTTAAACTGGAATCACTAGGTTTGTTTTTGGCCAAAGCCAAGGCCTAGATGATTCGGCTGAGTAGGGTTAGGAAAATGTAATGGTTCCATTGGCATTATACATATGTTTCGGACTTGGATGTCCACCTAACCGGATCTAGGAATTGGATGAGATCCAATTGATCAGGAGATCTACCTAAGTTAAATAGCATACAATTTTTATTGGCCAAAGTCAAGGTTGTGGTTAATTTAACGGGATCCAGCCCACTAGGAAATTCGATTTCCGAGTTCTCTACAGAGGGTTAGAACTGAGAAAATAGTGGGAGCTATTATTGATTTGCAATCTCGTTCATAATTAGCCTTACTCGTCCTTTCAAAATTATTTCGTCAATATTTTATTTGATTAGTTGGACTAATATATTGTTATTTTACTTGTAACAGTTTGACTGTACCCATAACATCGTTGACGTTATAGTTGGGACTATAGTTGTCAAGAGGACTGGCACAAGGTAATATCCGCGACATAACATGGGCGATAATGTCTTCAAAGGGACAAACTTTGCCGACTGGGAAATGAACCTCAAGATAGTGCTTGGGGCTGAGAGGGTACTGTATACTATTCAGAGCCTCTCCCCTAAACCCACTGAGCCACTGGAGCTAGAGTTATGGAAGACTCATATGACGATTGTGACCAAGCTCAGTCTTTATGCGCTGTCAATGACCCAGCATTTCAGACGCCAAAACAGGGACTTGGATCCCTATAACGGATGGCAAGATTGCGTGATCTTCACCGCACTAACAAGCGGATGAAGAGGTACGAGCTAGTAAGGAAGGAAACTCTTCCGCTCCCGGATGACAATGGCGCATCAGTTGAGGCCCACGGGACTCAAATGATCGCTGACATAGATGAGTTACCATATGGGCATTGTCTTGGAGTCAGAGCTGACGATTGATATGATATTACAATCGCTGCCGATACTTGAACAAATCATCATCAACTATAAGTTGATGGATACTGACGACACTCTTGAGAGTTGTTGTCCGTGATGAAGGAGTCCGAAAGGGAACTCCTAAAGGGAGCAGCGCGAGGCGCATTATGCATCGACCTCTCATGCGCCAAGGCTAGGCCCATGGCAATTGGAGGTGCGAGGAAGAGGAAGTTCAAAAAGAAGGGCAAGGCAAGTTGACAGTGGCTTCTAGGAAGCCAAAGGACAAATCCTCGCGACATCTGCCTTAACTGCAGGCAAAGGGGTCACTGGAACGTGACTGCCAAATAAGCATTGTGCAGAAGGAGGATAGCAAGGGTGGCAATGCTACCGCCTCTGGTATGTTTGTTATTGAGATAATATGAATACTTCTAGTTTTAAAATTGGATTTTTGATTCTGGTTGTGGTGCTCATATTTGTACTGATGTGCAGGATCTGCATGATAGCAGGATGCTGGCGACAGGGAGATGGATCTACGGGCGGAAACGGAACACCAGTTGCTTTTTGGCCGTAGGGACTTTTGTTTTAGAACTGCCCTCAGGCATGTACTTAAACTTTTAAACTGTTATTTTGTACCGAGTTTAACTAGGAATATTATATCTGTATCCTTGTTAACCCAGCAGGGTTACACTTTTGTATTTAGAAACACTGGGTGTTATTTATATAAAAATGATCAGAAATTTGCATAGCTGTGCAAATAACGGTCTTTATATTTTTGAATATAAATGAATCTCCTAAATGACAAACAAAAAGCTCAAAAGGAGTAATCTAAAGATGAAGCTTATATGTGGCATTGTCGTCTAGGACACATTAACAAGACTCGCATATCCACACTTTCGAAGAGTGGGTACTTGGACGAATTTGATCTCAATTCATATGACTCTGCGAATCTTGTCTTTTAGGCAAAATGCCTAAATCACCTTTTAGCGGTAAAGGTGAACGTACCACAGAACTGTTAGCTCTCGTTCATACTGACGTAGCGGGCCCATGTCTAGCCAGGCTAGAGGTGGATTTCACTACTTCGTAACCTTTACAGATGATGCATCTCGTTACGGTTATGTGTAACTTATGAGACACAAGTCGGAAACTTTTGAGAAATTCAAAGAGTTTCGACACGAAGTGGAGAAACAAACAGGGAAGAGTATTAAGACATTACGGTCAGACCGTGGTGGCGAATACTTGAGTTATGAGTTTCAAGATTACTTGAAAGAATATGGTATTCTTTCACAGTGGACTCCTCCTGGAACACCGCAATAAAATGGTGTGTCCGAACGGAGAAACCGCACCTTGTTGGACATGGTAAGGTCAATGATGAGTCGCACTGAGCTACCAATATCCTTCTGGGGATACGCATTAAACAGTGCTATACTTATTTTGAATAAAGTACCGTCCGAAGTCTGTTGAACAGACTCCATATGAGATATGGACAGGAAGGAAACCAAGTTTTCTCTTTCCTGAAGATTTGGGGATGCTGGGCACATGTTAAACGTTTGGAAAGTACCAAACTTGAACCCAAAACTGATAAATGCCTTTTTTGTAGGATATCCTAGGGAAACCAAAGGATATTACTTCTATCACCCACAAGAGAACAAAGTATTTGTTGCTCTACAAGCATTTTTCCCTTGAGAAGGATTTTATAATGCAGTGGTAAGTGGGAGGAAAGTAGAACTCGATGAAGATCGTAGTGATACTGTTCCTGGCAATGAATCAACGACGGAACAAGAACAGACCGTCCAGGATGAGTCTGTACCACAAACTTCACATACACAAGACCGCGTAGGTCGGAGAGAGTCAGAACAGTACCTGAGAGGTATGGGTTCCTGATCTCACCTCATGTAGATATTAATCTGATTGAGGATAATGAGCCGCTACGTATGAGGAAGCGATACGAAATATCGATTCCGCTTTATGGCAAGAAGCCATGAAGTCCGAGATGGATTCCATGTACGCCAACCAAGTTTGGACACTGGTTGATGCACCAGAAGGCGTAAAGCCTATTGGATGCAGATGGATCTTCAAGAAGAAGACCGACATGGATGGCAACGTACAAACGTACAAAGCTAGGCTTGTAGCGAAGGGGTATCGTCAACAATACGGTATTGATTATGACGAGACCTTCTCACCCGTTGCCATGATTAAATCCATTCGGATAATGCTTGCAATAGCTGCATATTTCGACTTCGAGATATGGCAGATGGACGTTAAAACCGCTTTCCTTAACGGAAACCTTTTGGAGGATGTTTATATGCAACAGCCTGACGGTTTTATCGTGCCAGACTTACAAACAAGGTTTGTAAGTTAAATCGATCCATTTATGGATTGAAGCAAGCATCACGGTCATGGAATCAACGTTTTGATGAGATCATAAAAGAATATGATTTCATGCAAAACGCAGATGACCCTTGTGTATACAAGAAGGTTAGTGGGAGAGCACTTACTTTTATCGTCCTTTATGTCGACGACGTATTGCTGATAGGCAATGACATTCCCATGCTAACGTCGGTGAAAGCTTGGCTTTCATTAAAATTCTCCATGAAAGATCTGGGAGAAGCAGCCTTTATTCTTGGAATAAAGATCTACCGGGATAGATCTAGAAAGCTGCTTGGACTCTCCCAGAGTACATACATTGATAAAGTGTTGAAGCGATTCAACATGGAACAATCCAAGAGGGGATTGGTTCCAATGATACGTGGTACCTCTCTGTCTAAGGACATGTGTCCTAAGACTCAGGAAGAGAGAGACAACATGAGTCGGATACCGTTCGCCTCGGCAGTCGGATCGATCATGTATGCCATGATATGTACACGACCTGATGTCTCTTATGCTTTGAGCATGTGTAGTCGCTATCAGGCCGATCCAGGTGAAGGTCACTGGATAGCAGTAAGAATATCCTTAAATATCTTAAACGAACTAAGGATGCTTTCTTAATTTATGGAGGTGGAGAACTTGCGGTATCTGGGTATACCGATGCAAGTTTCCAAACCGACAAGGATGACTACAGGTCACAATCCGGGTACATTTTTTGTTTGAATAACGAGCAGTGAGCTGGAAATCTTCCAAGCAAGATACTGTTGCCGATTCAACAACAGAAGCGGAGTACATCGCTGCATCTGAAGCAGCAAAGGAGGCAGTTTGGATCCGAAAGTTCCTAATTGGATTAGGAGTAGTTCCGTTAGCAGCAGCCCCGTTCCATTGTATTGTGACAATAACGGGGCCATAGCACAGGCTAAGGAACCAAGGTCTCATCAACGGTCCAAGCATGTTCTTCGACGTTACCATCTGATTCGGGAGATCATACATCGTGGCGATGTAAAAGTCGAGAAGGTCACATCAGATGATAACATTGCAGACCCGCTGACGAAGGCTGTCATTCAGCAAGTTTTTGAACGACACATACATAGTTCGGGTATTAGATGCTTGAGTGACTGGCTATAGGCCAAGTGGGAGATTGTTAGACATTATGTCCCATAGCGTCACTGTTTGTAAATGATATTGTATTATTGTACAAAATTAACTATGTGATAATGAAATTGCCTTTTGCCGTTTTGTAATTTTATTTACTTTGATATATAAATGGCCAAAGTCCATATGATTAGTACTGGATTGAGATGATATGAGACAGTATCAATCCATAAAGGTTTAATCATTAAATATCCCTAGCCGTAGTATTATCGAGACTGGACATCGATAATGCGGAATAGGCTAGTATTGCGCTTGTGCACGTTGTGAGGGCACAACGGCATAGTTCTCATATATTTAAGTATTGGATACTTATGCAAGTGCGATAGGAGGTTGTGTTTTACCGATGGTACGGAAAACAGCTTCGCTCTGGATAGACCCCGCGGAATCCATTGGTAGTATGTCTATGTGTCTATGGGAGGCCGCATCAGGGTAGGTGTATATGGTCTTAACCTGAGACTTACATCGCTAGTACTTGCGACAATCGGTAAACTTTGGTTTTGGTGGTTGGGGACCTTAACCGGTTCTGTGTACACCTCTTCTGGGTTTATCGAGAAGCGTAGTGTACTGGATGTGATGTCAAGATGGAAGTATCGCTTCAGACATATGGAGGTGATGATCATGCAGGGCACAGAACTAGTACTCTATAAAAGGTTGCAACCGTCGGGACAATATGACCAGGTCAGGATTGTCCGATTTAAAGAGACTAATTGCTTGATGTCCGATATATGTTTCGTACGGGGCAGACACATCTCCAGCCCTAGGCCTAGCATGTGATCATCCGATACTGGATCGATGTACGCAATACTACGGTATACTACGCTTGATATAGATCTTATATTCCTATAAGAATATTTCTGGAGAATTGGGTAGGCATGGCGCTTTGCTAGAAGCCAACCTTGTCTTGTGAATCGGTAAAGACGTAGTACGAGGTACGTACGTGTTCCGATTATCCGACGACCATATTTACTGCCAAAATATCCGGGTCTCTTGGGTCGCTTCCCGAAGATTCACCTATGATATTTGATTCGAATTTAATTAATCTTGGATTAGTTACGGAGAAACTTTATCTTGGATAAAGTGCCTTATTTAGAGAGAGAGAACGATTAATTTGGAATTAATCAGTAAGATTATTATATTCGATATAATAATTGAATTCGATTTCGACGCGAAATTAAAATTAGATTTTAATTCGGGCATACGAGTTAATTTAGAAATAATTCGTTAGCGACGTAAATAATAATTTCGCTAGGCGCGATTATTTATTTAAATTCGATTTAATTAACGTCGCGACGCAAGTTCGGTATTTCGGAAATATCGAACCCGAACGCGTGAGTGGACGTGGGCCCACTTTCATTTGGGAACGTGTGGGGCCACATGACACTTGTCATTATATGCATTATTTTAATGATAAGGCATTGCATGTTAATAGTGTACAAAACACTCTAAGGCATTGCATGGTGATAGTGTGCATTACACTCAAAGGCTTTGCATGGAGTTTGAGTGTTTGACACTCTAAGCCATTGCATGGTTTATGTCATAGATTTATTATTTATTTAATAAATTATAACATAAATATAAATTGATTTTTGGTAAAACAATATCAATTAAGACTTTACACAAAATCTCTCTTCTCTCTCAAATTGCCGAGAACTCCATTGACAGGGCAAGGAAGATTTGATCTTCTATTTCTCCATTTTTGCTAGCACAAGCAAGGGATCAAAAGAGGTGATAGGGAAACCATCAAAGAGCTTGGAATACAAAAGCTTGGAGCTTCAAGTCTTCTTCTCCTCTTGGCCGAATCTTCCACAACTTGAGCTTCTACCATTTGATCATCTTCTTCATCACAAGGTATTGTAAGTGATTCCGCCATACTTCATGTTTATATATATTCTTTATAGTATTTCACATGCTTAATCTTTGTTTTGGACATATTATAGAAACCAACATTAAGGCCACACTCGGCCCTCGCAGGGAAGACCTCAAACGTTGGGTTCGGAATGGTCCATTACTTATGCCACTTGTAATGGACGGATTGTGTATAAATTTAACTAAGTCTACACGACATACATGTTTAAGAATAACCTAAATCTAGTTCGCATTCATCAAGTAAATCCTAGTCTAAGTTTCCATGCTTTGAAAGTATTATCACAACAGCAAACATACGATATCACAACAATGACCATGTTGAATCATCAAATACAAAGAATAAATAACATCCAAAACATAAACGCAATTTAAATTCCTATTGTGAAAGAAAATAACTAAATCATGCATAAAAATAATAACATACTAAACTAAATCATGCTTAAGAAATAAATAACATACTAGACTAAATCATCCCGAATACAAGGTTGGATGAAAACGAATATGTGAATCTCTCAGTGGTACGGGGCATTGTATCCCGATGCAAACCGTAATACCGTCCATTCAAATTTGGCTACGGAATTTATGTCCGGGTTTCCATCCGAATACCGCAAGAGAGAACACATATTTCGTTCATCCTGAAATCACATCTTACACTAATACACAATACTCATGCGAAATAAAGTAATAAATAACTAAAAAATAAGGATAATAAATAAAAGGGGTGCCCTCAGTCTAACCTCTTTAGTCGTCTATCGGAAGTGCGGTACGTGGTCGTCGGAAGGGTTTGATGCTCCGCAACTCCTCCGGTTCACGGTTCAACGTTTTCCTTCGCTGTTTGGGCTACTGTTTTTTCTCCGTTTCGTGTGGTTTCTGGTCGCGGTAATTGGCTCACTATTTTGGGTTACGACGCTTGCGAGTTTTTGTGGTTTTTTTGCTGGCAGTTTTGCGGGTGCAGTTTGAGGGGTATTTTCACGGTAAAACTGGAAAGTTTATGGGAGTTTTGAGCGTGCAGTTCAGAGGATTTTATGCGGCTATTTCGGGGCTGGACATGAGTGTTTTATGTGGCAGTTTCAGGGTTATTTCATGGGTGTTTTAACAGTGAGTAAATGGCCTGGTTATAGGGTGTTTTCTCGGTAGTTTGTGGGGCAGTTGATGCGTTGATTTTGAGGGGGCTTGAGGACATGTTTTGGAGGCAGTAACGTGAGTACTTGAGGACATGTGAATGGGCAGTTGTTACGTGAGGGAGGCAGATGGCATGAGGTGGATTTTGGCTGAAGTTGGGGCTGCTACGTGAATGGGCAGATGGCGTGAGTACTTACTGGTCAGGGACGTGTTAAGTGGCTATGAAGGCTGTTGATGCGTGAATGGGTAGTGGAAGCTATGTGGCTAGGCGTGAAGGGGGTAGTTGTTTCCGTGATTGGAGGGTGCATGTGTCTTCATTGTGTGGTTGTGTGAGTTGAGAGGGAGATAGGGCGTGAGATCTTTGGTTTATTATTTTTGTGTTGTTAAAATGAGTTGAGATTGTGGTTGCGTGAACTGCTTGTGTTTTTGAGATTTTCCGTGAGAATCAATTAACTCCATTGTGGCTTTGGTTAGGGTTTCTTTTTATAGGGAGTGAAGGTGGGGGGGTGTAATGGGTTATGCATGGCTATGTTATGGGTGTTGCATGTGTTGGTGTTTGTTGTGACTTGTTTTTACGTAGGAGAGGGTTAAATGCGAGAGGAGGTGCATGGGCTTATTTGTGGTTTGTGTTTTGGTTTGTGA
This sequence comes from Zanthoxylum bungeanum, assembly GCA_019454045.1. Lineage (NCBI taxonomy): Eukaryota > Viridiplantae > Streptophyta > Magnoliopsida > Sapindales > Rutaceae > Zanthoxylum > Zanthoxylum bungeanum. The sequence goes on from SKCR01046785.1 coordinate 88,092, forward strand.
TTGGGTGAGATGCTTTGTTTATTGGTTAGTTGTTTCACGTGGGAGAGGGTGTGAGGTGCATGGGTGATTTTGTGTTTGTTGAGTGGATTGCATGGGTTTTCTTTATTGGCTTGTGCTTGGTGTGGTTTATTGTCTTTGTTGGTTTGTGTTTGGGGTTTTTTTATTTGTGTTTGGTGTGAGGTATGGGTTGAAACGGAGGTCTAACAAGCGAACCCGAAGCTAAACAAGGGAATTAAATCCAACGAGGAACCAAATTCTGACTCTTCCCTTCAGACGTCCGTTTCCCGTGACTTCCGCAACTTAAAAGGTAGTTCCTCCGTACGAGGCTCATCCTCGGGACTTATATGGAAAAAATACAGTGCCTACAGTCGTTCCCACTTTGATGGGATTTGTGCAGTGTGTGACAATGACAATCATACCAAAGTTTGTGCAATGTATTTTTACTTACCTGGCTCGCCAACTGCCACCTGACTTGCCTGTTACTTCGAACTGAGTTGTTGATGCAGTGGGCCTCGACCCTGTGACGCATCCCGAAACTTCGACTCAGCTGATTGTGATGGCGAGGTGCTTTCGACCTCTGGGCTTTATTCCCGAATTGTTGCTCTTGTTCACGATTTGAGTTGAGATCAGGGTCTTGTTCCCCGATTTGAGTTGAGAATATGGTCTTGTTCCCGATTTGAATTGAGATAAGGGTCTTGTTCCCGATTTGAGTTAAGATAAGGGTCTTGTTCCCGATTTGAGTTGAGGTAAGGGTCTTGTTCCCGATTTTAGTTGAGATAAGGGTCTTATTCCCGATTTTAGTTGAGATAAGGGTCTTGTTCCCGATTTGAGTTGAGATAAGGGTCTTTTTCCCCTTTTCTAGTTGAGGGTATTGTTCCCTGAATTGTGGGCTTGTTACCGTGGGTCTTGTTCCCTAAATTGTGGGTCTTGTTCCCTGAATTGTGGGTCTTGTTCCCTAAATTGTGGGTCTTATTCCCTGAATTGTGGGTCTTGTTCCTGATTGTGGGTCTTGTTCCCAAATTGAGTTGCAGGTCTTGTTCCTGATCGTGGGTCTTATTCCCAAATTGAGTTGCAGGTCTTGTTCCTGATCGTGGGTCTTGTTCCCAAATTGAGTTGTAGGTCTTATTCCTGATTGTGGGTCTTGTTCCCAAATTGAATTGCAGGTCTTGTTCCTGATTGTGGGTCTTGTTCCCAAATTGAATTGCAGGTCTTGTTCCCAAATTGAATTGCAGGTCTTGTTAATGATTATGGGTCTTGTTCCCAAATTGAGTTGCAGGTCTTGTTTCTGATTGTGGGTCTTGTTTTCAAATTGAGTTGCAGGTCTTGTTACTGATTGTGGGTCTTGTTCCCAAATTGAACTACAAGTCTTGTTCCGGATTGTGGGTCTTGTTCCCAAATTGAGTTGCGGGTCTTGTTCCCGATTGTGGGTCTTGTTCCCAAATTGAGTTGCAGGTCTTGTTCCTGATTGTGGGTCTTGTTCCCAATTGAGTTGCAGGTCTTGTTCCTGATTGTGGGTCTTGTTCCCAAATTGAGTTGCAGGTCTTCTTCCTGATTGTGGGTCATGTTCCCAAATTGAATTGCAGGTCTTGTTCCTCAACTGAATTATGGGTCTTGTTCTTAATCAGAATTATGGGTCTTGTTCCCGATCTGAATTGTGGGTTTTGTTCCCAAACCAGATTATCTTTGCCAACTTTTCCTTTTCTTCGAAACCTGTGAACAAAAACAAGACAAAAATTACGTGCATGTGACGTGTATGCATGTATGCATGGGTGTGTTTCCTATTCAACTGGGTTAGGCCTTCCTTGCCCTCTGGCGCCCTTCGCCTACTAATGTCTTTGGTCGCCCCATGGGCATGCTTACAGTTTCCTTTTGCTTGTTCTCTTCTGGTGCTTGGTCAGTTTCCTTTGGTCCCATGACTCGTTGTATCCCTGATTCACAAGGTGGTAGACTGGTCGCCCCCAGACTTGATTTAACTTTCTGCTCTTCGTTGTTTGCACTAGGTCAAAGTAGATCATGCGATGTGACGTTTCCATACCAACATACTGTACTGAAATAGTCCCAATGGTTATACATATTGTTGCCCTCAAATGATGCCCAGTGTTGAAACCATAGAACCTTCAAAGTACTCGAGGCAACTCAAATCCGAGCGTTTGAATAAATGATCTGAACCAGACTCAAAGTGTGTGAGTGTGTGCAAAGGTTCCTTTGCAGATTCATCCCCAGGTAAGCCAAATCAATGATTTCGTCGAAAGATTGGGATCGATGGGTCAAACCAACCTGGATGTCTCAATTATGCCTGCAGTTGCTTTTCTGTGCTCAATGTGGTATGATTTTCTTTCTATCTTGTCCATTTCTTTTTTCTTTTCTTTTTGAACTTCTTTTTTTCTTTTCTTTTATTTTTTTTTCTTTCCTTTTTTTCAACACACCTACCCTTTAAGGTAGCATTTCTCCTCATGGTGGTCCTAATACTCGCCCATGGGTAGCTTCACGCTTATCGGTTATAGGTGGTTTAATTATTTTCCTTAGAGACTTTTCTTTTATTTTCAACCATACCACACATCATAACACAAGCAAATCAGGATAGACATTTAGGCGAACGGTCATTCACCGACCTACAATTTCTTCAACTAGTCACTTTACCAACTACACAGGTTTTCACTGCTAAGAACCATAATCAAGTGCTTACGAGTCTAACATAGATCAATCACTCAAAGTATCAGATAAAAGCACATCAAGAGTTTATCATTTCTAAGGTTTCACCCTAAAGCAAACAATTTCATCATTGGACTTATGTCTAACTATCAAGGACTAAAAAAACAAAAAAAACAAAAAAATTTCTTTTTTTTTTTTTTTTTTTTTCTTTTTTTTGAATGCCCCCCAATGGTCTTTCTATTTTTGCCGTAAGGTTTTCTGTTTCTCGGCTTCCTTTTCCCGACATCTATGTTTGCTAAACTCTTCTTGACAATTTTTTTTTTCTCTAACCCAACGGATATCTATGATGCCTTTTAAGACACAAAGGTTAACTTGATGCGTGTGATGCATGGAACATATAAGTCGGCCCATTATCATTCCAAAGCATTCAACCATACTATTGCGTGGTGCAAACTTGTCCCAGTTGAAAAGGCCCAACAGGTTTACACTTTTGCGATAACATGACTAAACAAATTCAAATGATAAAAGGCCTAAACACAAAATGGCCTATCGGCATTTTAGAAGCTTTTGGCCCAATTGACATAAGATACAAACTCGTCCCAGTTTAAATGGCCCAACAAATTCATATCTCCTGACAAGAAGTCCATCTGAATCCAAATGATGATGGTCCCGAATACAAGCATAAAGAGGTTTTTTCTATTGGTCCTACAACTACAGTTCACATGTAGGTTTAAAGGAATGTAAACAAAGGCTCCCGCCGATGAAGGATTTCCAATAACTAGGACTCCCCACTCAATGGTTCAAGCGACCAAGTGAGCTCACCTTTTTTATACCTTACGGTACGTGCCAATTAGTTACGGTATGTGATTAACTGTCAAATGGATTTCTTATTGTATATTCCCCAGAGGGAGGGTGGAGCAAGCTCTCTTAAATACCCAAGCCTCTTAGGCTATTATTGCCTTGGTGACAGAAATAAACAACAAGTCCTCCAAATTAGTCTGTCACAATGAGCTATGAGTAATGATTATCTAGGTGTTTTCACAGCTTTTCCTTATAAAAGGTAGAGAATGAAGGAACACACCAAACCGTCACGTAGCCTTAATAATTCATTTGATTAAACTCCCTAAACCCATAGTAGACATGGTTAATTTAAAGCACAAATCACAAATATTACAATACATTATTTCGGGGCCGATTCTCTAACCCCAGTGAAGTCGCCAGACTGTAGGACACAGAAATCTGCGACGCTCAACCAGGCTCGCGGCCCGGTTGGGAGTACGGAGTAGCCCGCGAGGGCCTAAACTGGAAAATAAAATGGAGTCGCCACCCGGTGTGAACCGGGAAAATGATTTAAGGCCGTACTCACCCCTCACAAGGGAAGACCTTAAACCGTTGTGTTCGGAATGGTCTCTTACTTATACCACTTGTAATGAACGAATTTGTGCAATAATTTAACTAAGCCTACACGATATACATGTCCAAGAATAACCTAAATCTAGTTCGCATTCATCAAAGTAAATTGATGAGCGGAAAATATATCAATATTTACCGCCTCTTTTACTTAATATTTTGTTTAGTTTCTCAGGTTTGATGACCGTTTTGATGTGTTTTAGTTTATTTTGCAGATAAAATAATATTGGGACTTAATGAAATCATTTAGGACGAAATATGGGTCAAATAAGGGCAATTATTGGACTTGATATTTAAATTTTGGAGATTGGAAACTTGAAAGGGCGTTTTGACGAAGTGCAGTTTTGGAAATTCCAGTTTTGCGCATCCTTCGTATTTTGGGCATAACGTTTTACTCAAATATCGGATTGAGCTGATTCAAGTTCCAGATTAAAGCAGACTCAAAGATCTACAACTTTTAAAGACAAAATAATTTCTAATTCTGAATATTTCATGCCCGAAATTGATGAACCATCCAGAAGTGTGTAGTGTGTAATTATTAAAGTCACTTTCAATCATTTTCAAAGCAAAAAAATAAATTAATAAATAAATAATAAAAATTATCAAATCATCACCAAACATGATAAGAGATTAGTGGAGCAATTAATAATGGATTTGGTGGAGCAATTAGTGGAGCAATTAATAATTGATTTCGTGGATGATTTGATGGAGGCAAAATTTTGCCTATAAATACCAAGCCATTTCATTTGTAAAATTCATACTTTCTTCTAAGGAATTCCTTAAGAATACTAAGAAGATTGTATCTTGTTTGTTTATTTATAGCTTTGAGTAATTAATTTCCGCTTTCGCACTTTCTTTTCTTTACTTTTCAGTTTTTACTTTCCGCAATTTAGTTTTACGCACAGTACTTTTCTTTCTTTAATTTTCAATTTTTACTTTTCAGTAATGAGGAGGTAACTCCCCTTTGCTGGGTAAAAGGTAAAAATTTTATGACTAATATTTAGATTAATCTCCCTTAATTATAATATATAAACTAGTTAAAACCTGACTTAACGAGGATACCGCCATATTGGTCGGTTGGTAATTATTTAAATTGGTTTTAACCTGACTAAACTGGATACCGCCTGATTGGTCGGTTGGTAATTAGTTATTAATTTGACTTAATCTGGATACCGCCTATATGGCTGGTTGGTAATTATCATGCAAAGTTAATATATTATATTAAGGGAGATATCTAAAATAGAAGTAATAAAAGCGGATCCTTTTACCTCAGCATTTTCTTTTATTGTACTTTTACTTTATTTACTTTTCAGCATTTAATTTTCAGTATTTAATTTCAGCATTTACTTTTCAGCATTTTACTTTTAAGCAATTTACTTTTCAGTATTTAATTTTTAGTATTTTACTTTATGTCTTTTATTTTATTTAAGTTTTTACTACCTGTAAATATGTGTCGTAACTAAGCCAGTTATCTGGGGTTGTGTGAAATCCAATATCACCGGTTTATAAGGGGTTAAATTATAGTTTGGGTAATATAAATGTTTATTTATTGGGTCTTAAACCTAATGCTTTTTATTAACTGGCCATTAATAAAATTGAACTGGTAAATCTAAAATGAACTAGACATAGGGATTTTAGGTTTAAGACCTTAGACTTAATAGCCCACGATCTTCCTTGAGGATAGATAACCCTTTAATAGATTTCCTTACAGGATAGGAATATACCTGTCGGGCGGGGGTAGCCATAATTGGAACTTAAACTTAATGAATCCAGATAATTTGGTTGACATAGACATATGGTTCAATTGGGTTAAACTGGATATTTGTGTCTAACCATCGACAGAGGCTTACACATAATTTAGTGTTCCAGGTTAATAAATCAATATATTACACAACTTTAAGATAACCACTTCATCTTTAAAATGATATTGGAAGAAATCACAACCCTAGATAGTTTTTAATATTAAATTTTCTTAAAATCTACTTTCGAACAATGTTATTTACTTGTTTTTAAATTTAGAATCGTCACCATTTCAAATCAATCAAACAACCTGTTAGATACTAGTAATCATTTGACCTCATAAAATTAATAGATTAGATATTAAGTCCTCGTGGGATCGATATTTTTATACTACTTGAACGATATGTGCGCTTGCGTAATACGTGTGTGTTTACGCCGGTCAAGTTTTTGGCGCCGTTGCCGGGGACTTATTTATCTTTTACTATTAGTTTAGGGGTTAGATACGTTACTTGTATCTAATTTCTTTTTACTTATTGTTTTTGTTTTCTTGTGTTTCAGGTTCTCAGAAACTACATGAGACGAACTAGAAGCTTTGAACTCCGACCGCTTGACCTAGAAATTGAAAGAACCATCAGACAGTTGAGAAGGGAAAGGCGAGAAGGCCAAGAAGCTTTAGTCAACATGGAACCTGAACCTTTGAACGTTGTGTAGAGATCTAATATAGGTCCCAAGATCAACAAATCAAGCAAGAAAACGCATGAATACACAACATAGGAGGTGCGGAATATACTCACATTGAATTCGGTTTTGATGCAAAGAAGAACAAAAATGTTTTGGCCTCCTCCATGAAGCTCGGCAGTAGCTATATTTGACAGGGGGCTGCTAGGTTTTGGTCCATCTTGTTCCTTGAAGATTCGGCCATTGAAGACCTCCATTGAAGCTCCAAGCTTCAAGCTTTTCCATGCTCATAAATTCGTTTCCCTATCACCTTAGGATAACTCTATGTGTGTGCTAGCACTTGGTTTTGAAACAAAATCAATTCTTGCTTCTCATTACTTCTCGGCAGAACCAGAAAAACGAGAGAGAAGAAGATGAAAAAACGACTCCAAGCCGAGAGAGAAAGGAGGGAAGAGAAAAGACCGTATATCTTTGCATGAGGGAGAGAGAAAAGCCTTTTATTTTGTTTTTTTATATTAAATTGATTTTCCAAAACCAATTAAAAACAATTACCAAAACTTTTGAATTTCAAAAAATCAAAAGCAAAAGCCAAAAAGTAAAAAGCAATAAAGCTTTCCATCATATCACATCACTTTAATAAAGTGACAACATGTCATGTCACATCACTCAAAGTAACAAGTGATTTGACAATTGATGCGACTAGCAATTTGACGCTTGACGACTTGCGTGCCGTACTCGAATTTGAAATACGAATGCGCTCGCAAACACGCTCGGGCTCGGGTTCGCTAATTCCAAATTAACGAATTTTCCGTCGCGTCGTAATTAAATGATTACGCCTAGCGAAATCACTATTCACGTCGCTAACGAATTAATTCAAAATTAATTCGTTCGCCCGAATTAAAATCTAATTTTAATTCCGCGCCGAAATCCAATTTCATATAATATATCGAATATATTATTTTATCCGATTAATTCTAAATTAATCGTTCTCTCTCTTTAATTAATATTTTATCCCAGATAAAATATCTCCGCAATTAATCCCAGATTAATTTTTCTCTCTTCTAATTAATCCTAGATTAATTAAGTGCGAGTTATACGTCATCGGTGAATCTTCAGGAACCGACCCATGAGATCTCCGGATATGTTGGCAGTAAATACGGTCGTCGGATATCCGAATACGTAAGTACCTCGTACTACGTTTATACCGATTTACAAGACAAGGTTGGCTTCTAGCAAAGCGCCATGCCTACCCAATTCTCCAGAAATATTCTTACAGGAATATATAGATCTGTATCAAGCGTAGTATACCGTAGTATTTGGCATATCGGCCCAGTATCAGATAGTCACGTGCTAGGGCTGGGTCTGGATAAGTGTCTGCCCCGTCCGAAGCACATGTCAGATGTCTGGTAACTAGTCTCTATAATCAGATATTCATGACCTGGTCATAATATCATGATTGGATGCGCATCACTCAAGAGCACTAGTACCGTATCCTGCGTGACATCATCTCCACTATAACTGAAGTGATACTTCCGTCTTGACATCACACCCAATACACAACGACTCTCTGATAAACCCAGAAGTGGTGTACGCAGAACCGGTTAAAGCCCTGTACCACCAAGACGAAAGTCTATCGATTATCGTAAGTATTAGCGATGTAAGTCTCAGGTTAAGACCATACACACCTACCCTGATTTCGGCCTCCCATAGACACATAATCATGATACCAATGGGATTCCGAGGGGTCTATCCAGAGCGAAGCTGTTTCTCGTACCATCGGTGAAACACAACCTCCTATCGCACTTGCATAAGTATCCAATACTTAAATATATGATAACTATGCGGTCGTGCCCTCACAACGCGCACAAGTGCAATACTAGCCTATTCTGCATTATCGATGTCCTGTCTCGATAATACTCCGGCTAGGGATATTTAATGATTAATCCTTCGTGGACTGATACTGTCTCATATCATCTCAATCCAGGAACTAATCATATGAACCTCTCTTCATTTATACACTTATGGTGATCTAATCACAAATGATGAGAGTGCAATTTCCTTGTCACATAGTTAATTTGTACAACAACACCGTGATCTGTACAAATAGTGACGCTATGGGTCATTTTATCCAAAACGTTGCACCACCAATTCCCATTCGAGACAGAACCATTCCGGTGGTTGACAGACTCATTTCCTGTATTGTACTTCCTCCCTTACCAGAAAATGCGTGTGACATCAAAACATGCATTCAGATGATTCAGCAGTCAGTTCAGTTCGTGGGGAATGCAACTGAAGATCCTAATTCCCACATCAGCAACTTCCTGGAAGTTTGCGGCACTTTTAACTACAACAGAGCATCAGAAGAAGCAATGAGACTGCGAGTTTTTCCATATCCCTGAAGGACAGAGCTAAAGCTTGGCTACATTCACTACCAGCAGGTTCCATCACAACATGGAACACTTTAGCCACCAAATTTCTTGCAAAGTACTTTCCACCAGCCAGAACCGGAAATTGAGGAATGACATCACATCCTTTGTACAACAAGATTCAGAATCCCTCTGCGAAGCTTGGGAAAGGTTAAAGATTTACTCCGGAAATTTCCTCACCATGAGATTCCAAAATGGCTTCAAGTCCAAACATTCTATAATGGGCTTTCTGGAATAATGAGAACCACAATCGATGCTGCTGCTGGAGGAGCCTTGATGGCAAAAGGAGAAGATCAAGCCTGGACCTAATCGAAGAAATGGCCAACAACAATTCCTTGTGGCCAACAGAAAGGAGCATGATCCAAAGAATTGCAGGAATTTATGAAGTTGGAGCAAACACAGCAGTGAATACCAGGCTGGATCAGATATGCAAATGTCTAGAAACACTTAGCACGCAAGTTGTGAACATCGCTGGATCCACAAGTTCACCATATGGAGGAGCACCAGAACCAAACCAACATGAAGAGACGGTGAATTATGTCAACAATTTCAACAGACAGGGGAACAATTCATATTCCAACACCTACAACCCAGGGTGGAGGAATCATCCTAATTTATCATGGAGCAACAATTCAGGCCAACAGCAAAACTATCCACCACCTGAATTCCAGCAACAGAACAAAGGCCAGGAGCAGGCAAATGAACCAGGAATAACAGAAGTGTTGACCCACTTGAAAAAGATAGAAGCAAAACACGACTCTCACGCAGCAAGATATGATGCTATGTTTCAATCCCAAGCAGCATTAATCAAAGTCAATCTGCTTCTATTAAAGCACTGGAGAATCAAATGGACAACTGGCAAATGCTCAGAGTTACAGACCGCCAGGTACCCTTCCTAGCAACACAGAGCCAAATCCAAGAAACATGGGGAAGGAGCAATGTCATGCCATCATGTTAAAAAGCGGTACTGAATTAACAAAGATGTTGGAGTCAAAACAACTGCTGAGGAAGTTCCAAAAGAAACAAAGCAACAGATGGAGGAAAAAGAAGCAAAGGAAAAAGAACAGATCACTCCACCTCCACCTTTTCCTCAACGTCTTCAGAAGAACAAATTGGACAAGCAGTTTTCTCGGTTCCTGGAGATCTTCAAAAAGCTGCATATCAACATTCCATTTGCAGAAGCGTTGGAACAAATGCCCACCTATGCCAAATTCATGAAAGATATTCTTTCACGAAAACGGAGATTGGGAGATTACGAGACAGTAGCATTAACAGAAGAATGCAGTGCCATCATTCAGAGGAAACTTCCCCCAAAGTTGAAAGATCCTGGCAGTTTCACTGTTCCTTGCGTCATAGGAGAACATAACTTTGGTAAGGCTTTGTGTGATTTAGGTGCGAGTGTTAACTTGATGCCTTTCTCTATTTTCAGGAAATGCAGATTGGAGAAACAATGCCAACTTCAGTCTCACTGCAACTTGCTGATAGAACGCTCGTATTTCCGAGAGGCGTAGTTGAGGATGTGCTGGTCAAGGTTGACAAATTCATTTTCCCAGCAGATTTTATTGTCCTTGATATGGAGGAAGACGCAGACGTGCCAATCATCCTTGGGAGACCATTCTTGGCTACAGGTCGAACCATTATTGATGTACAAAAGGAGAATTAACCATGAGGGTACAGGACCAAGAAGTAACATTCAATGTTTTCAAGGCCATGAATTTCCCAGATGATGAAAAGAAGGAGGAATGTTTCAGACTCGATGTGATACACAGTACCATTCAGAACTCCAATGCAATGCAAAGTTCTACTGACAAACTTAAAACATGTCAATTGCCTGTGGAGCCTAAAGATAAAGCGTCTTTTGTACTGAAGGAGCCAATTCTTGCACTACAAGCAACAGAAGAGAAAAAGTTCCACCACTCAACGAATTGGAGGAATTTCACAATCAGCCTTTTGAGGATGCCAAATTGTACAAAAAAAAGGGCAAGAAAAGACATGATGAGAAGTTAGTGCGCATACAACTGGAACCAGGGCAGAAGGTACTGTTAAACAAATCAAGGGTGAAATTCTTCCCATGGAAGCCAAAATCACGGTGGTCAGGTCCATTTGTGATCACCAAAGTTTTACCAAATAGAGCCGTTGAGATACATGATCCTGACGCTAACAAAACTTTCAAGGTTAAAAACAAGCGTGTCAAGCACTACTGGGGAGAATCATTTGAGCGACAAAAAGAAAGTGTTACACTTTCAGATCCAGCTTAACGTTCGAGAAGCCAAGTCTGGCTGACGACTTTAAACTTAGCGCTAGCAGGGAGGCAACCCATGCAATTTGTGTATATATTGTGATTTGGTGTGTTTTATTTTTGTGTGTTTATTTTTGCAGGATTAGTCATTTCAAAATGGAAGATGCTCTCGCAAATCTTCGCAAGCAATTTCCTTCTCTCCCTCAAAAATCTCTGATGAAAGTTTACAAAGCTCGCTTGGAACGGATGAGGTTACTGACAATTCACGGTGTTCCTAATGATATTCGTTGGGTAATTGAAGCACGAGTCCGATTGGCAGGTGAGTCTTCTGACTCTTTTATTTCACATCTGCCTGGTTTTGGAAGAAGCACCTATGCAAAGAAACGAAGAGCTAAGCAAATGGGTGTTTGTTTTAAATGTGCACGATTTAATTGCAACACTCGTTGTCGTTCTTTAGGAATGGTGTCTGATAATCGCGAAGACAAAATTAAATTCATTAGGGATGGCTTGAGTAAGGAGTCTTTAGATGAATATCTTCAACTCTTGAGACGCATCCCAGTGGATATGTTCACATTGCCATTCGCAAATTACATACACAATTCCAAAAAGAAAGACAACAATTAAGTCTCGGGAATCTGACTCAAAAAGACCCTGTTTGCCAATTTATAAGAAAATTGGATGGGAAGCTTGTCCCTGACGCATAGACGTCAATCAAGCCGTTACTTTTCTTGTAAATATTATATATCTTTGTCTTTTCTTAATAATTGTGATTTGTTTTGTTGTTTTCTTTTATTTTCTCCGACAGGATCCAGACCTTTTTGACTATCACGATATTATTTCGCTACTAATCGTCCTCTGGAAGATACTTGTGCTATTTTTACTCACCCTTTTCAGGTACTATAAATTCAGCCCGTCATTGCACTTTTGAAGGAATCCAGAGTTGAGAAAGAAATACATAAAAAATGGAAGTCACTTCAAGAAGACGAGTTGAAAACATCTGTGTGTTTTGCGGTAGTAGTGTTGAACTAAACCACAATACATAAAAGCAGCACAGGAATTGGGTCGAGTCTTAGCTGCAAGGAATATGCACATAATATATGGCGGAGGAAATCTTGGACTTATGGGGATCGTTTCAAAGGCTGTACAGGAAGGAGGCAGTCATGTTTTGGGAATCATCCCAAAACCCTTGGCAGAGGCAAATCTTATTGGATCATCAAACGGAGAGGAACTGATCGTGCCAGGTATGTCTGAACGATTGGTAGAAATGATTAACCGTGCTGATGCTTTTATTGCTTTGCCAGGTGGCTTGGGCACATTGGAGGAAATTTTTATTGTACTATCTTGGGCGAACCTGAACATACACCAGAAACCACTTGGACTGTTTAACGTTGATGGATTTTATGATTTTCTTTGTGTGTTTCTTGATGATGCTCGGAGAAATGGGTTCGTGTCAAAACCTTTGAAAGAACTCCTCTTCACTGCCAGAACTGCTCCGATCTAATAGACCAACTCATAGCCTATGAACCACAAGTTGACCCTATCCTTTCAAAGATAAATTGGTTCGAAGACGATCGTGGTAAGAGGCGTCGAATTAATCTGGATCTTAACCTTTAATTTCCTGTAGAATTTCAGCTAACCAGGTATTATCTTCTAAACTCTTCTTCTACTGTTTAAGACATTGGGGACAATGTCTCATTTAGGTTTGGGGGAGGGAATTAGTTGATCAGTACCTTGTTTTTAGTTTGTGTGTTATTTTTATTTTTAGTCCAAATTTTTTTCGAAAAATACAAAAAAATTGAAAATTTTCAAAAATTACAAAAATATTTTGTTTTTTTTGTGTTTTTAATTTGACTAAAAGTGAAATTGGTAAGAGATAGCTGAGTAAGGAGTTTCCACCTGACGACGTATCTCAAACCTATTTCGAAACAAGTTAATTTTTGTTTATTTCATTTTGAATTATTTAATTTGTGAATTCTCCTAAAACGACTAAAATGGATCTTCATATGCTCAGTTGACAGGTATTATCAACATATATAGTAACATACGGACATGAGCTAAAATTGAAAAGTTTGTAATATTCAGTGCTCTAGTTTAATTGGAGGAAGCATCTCAAAAAGCAGTGGAGTAAAAAAAAAAAAAAAAAAAAAACGTCTGAGATCCGAGTTATTAAGTCTGTAAGGGTGTTTTAACACCTAGTGCCCTAAAGCCAACTGGTTTGGGAGTCACTGGCCCAAAGCTCGTTACATGGATCGAAGATGCTGCAAAAATATATATATCTGAAGTCTGAGTAATTAAGTCCGTAGGGGTGTCTTAACACCTGGTGCCCTAAAGCCAATGGTTTGAGCCACCGACCCAACACTCTCTACATAGATGGATATTGTAATATAAATAAAAAAAAAATGAAAAAAAAAATCAAAGAAAAAAATCAGAAAAATGAGAAAATATTCCATTGCTACCAAAAGGTGTGAAATCTGATAGAACTTTAGGACAAAAATATTACTCTCTTATCAACTGCACTTATGACTGTTGTGGGAAAAAATGAGTTGTTTAATATTTTGTTGGCTGTGTATGGAAGAATGGTAAAAATAATCGGAGAATTTACTTATTCTGTAATTTAGAATGAAACAAAACAACTATTGACTTGGAGTAGAAGTTTCACCTGATTAGTCACTAACATCTTTATTCTCTTTTCGCTTGTCTTTTTGCTTTTGTGTGCATTAGTTTTACTACCTTTTTACTTTTGTAAAATGTTTGTGGGTATCATTGCTGTAAACCCTCACGAGACTACAACTCGTCCACTAGGGACACCTAGGGGTTTAAAAGCTTGTTGCATATGCTAAATGCAACCGTGATCCCTACGAAAGTGGCTTAGTTTAATTTTAATTTTATTTTTATTATTTTGCTCGAGGACTAGCAAAATGTTAGGTTTGGGGGTGTGATGAGCGGAAAATATATCAATATTTACCGCCCCTTTTACTTAATATTTTGTTTAGTTTCTCGGGTTTGATGAACGTTTTGATGTGTTTTAGTTTATTTTGCAGATAAAATAATATTGGGACTTAATGAAATCATTTAGGACGAAATATGGGTCAAATAAGGGCAATTATTGGACTTGATATTTTAATTTTGGAGATTGGAAACTTGAAAGGGCGTTTTGACGAAGTGCAGTTTTGGAAATTCCAGTTTTGCGCATCTGTCGTATTTTGGGCATAACGTTTTACTCAGATATCGGATTGAGCTGATTCAAGTTCCAGATTAAAGAAGACTCAAAGATCTACAACTTTGAAAGACAAAATAATTTCGAATTCTGAAGATTTCATGCCGAAATTGATGAACCATCCAGAAGTGTGTAGTGTGTAATTATTAAAGTCACTTTCAATCATTTTCAAAGCAAAAAATAAATTAATAAATAAATAATAAAAATTATCAAATCATCACCAAACATGATAAGAGATTAGTGGAGCAATTAATAATGGATTTGGTGGAGCAATTAGTGGAGCAATTAATAATTGATTTGGTGGATGATTTGATGGAGGCAAAATTTTGCCTATAAATACCAAGCCATTTCATTTGTAAAATTCATACTTTCTTCTAAGGAATTCCTTAAGAATACTAAGAAGATTGTATCTTGTTTGTTTATTTATAGCTTTCAGTAATTAATTTCCGCTTTCGCACTTTCTTTTCTTTACTTTTCAGTTTTTACTTTCCGCAATTTACTTTTACGCACAGTACTTTTCTTTCTTTAATTTTCAGTTTTTACTTTTCAGTAATGAGGAGGTAACTCCCCTTTGCTGGGTAAAAGGTAAAACTTTATTACTAATATTTAGATTAATCTCCCTTATTATAATATATAAACTAGTTAAAACCTGACTTAACGAGGATACCGCCATATTGGTCGGTTGGTAATTATTTAAATTGGTTTTAACCTGACTAAACTGGATACCGCCTGATTGGTCGGTTGGTAATTAATTATTAATTTGACTTAATCTGGATACCGCCTATATGGCTGGTTGGTAATTATCATGCAAAGTTAATATATTATATTAAGGGAGATATCTAAAATAGAAGTAATAAAAGTGGATCCTTTTACCTCAGCATTTTCTTTTATTGTACTTTTACTTTATTTACTTTTTCAGCATTTAATTTTCAGTTATTTAATTTCAGCATTTACTTTCAGCATTTACTTTTTCAGCAATTTACTTTTCAGTATTTAATTTTTAGTATTTTACTTTATGTCTTTTATTTTATTTAAGTTTTTACTACCTGTAAATATGTGTCGTAACTAAGCCAGTTATCTGGGGTTGTGAAAATCCAATATCACCGGTTTATAAGGGGTTAAATTATAGTTTGGGTAATATAAAGGTTTATTTATTGAGTCTTAAACCTAATGCTTTTTATTAACTGGCCATTAATAAAATTGAACTGGTAAATCTAAAATGAACTAGACATAGGGATTTTAGGTTTAAGACCTTAGACTTAATAGCCCACGATCTTCCTTGAGGATAGATAACCCTTTAATAGATTTCCTTACAGGATAGGAATATACCTGTCGGGCGGGGGTAGCCATAATTGGAACTTAAACTTAATGAATCCAGATAATTTGGTTGACATAGACATATGGTTCAATTGGGTTAAACTGGGTATTTGTGTCTGACCATCGACAGAGGCTTACATAATTTAGTGTTCCAGGTTAATAAATCAATATTACCCAACTTTAAGATAACCACTTCATCTTTAAAATGATATTGGAAGAAATCACAACCCTAGATAGTTTTTAATATTAAATTTTCTTAAAATCTACTTTCGAACAATGTTATTTACTTGTTTTTAAATTTAGAATCGTCACCATTTCAAATCAATCAAATAACCTGTTAGATACTAGTAATCATTTGACCTCATAAAATTAATAGATTAGATATTAAGTCCTCATGGGATCGATATTTTTATACTACTTGAACGATACGTGCGCTTGCGTTATACGTGTGTGTTTACGCCGGTCATAATCCTAGTCTAAGTTTGCATGATTTGAAAGTAATTATCAAAACGAAAACATACGATATCACACAAAGAGCTGTTGATTCATCAAATAACAAAGAATAGATAACATCCAAAACTAAACGCAATTAAATTCTACTGTGAAAGAAAATAACTAAATCATGCATAAAAATAAATAACACACTAACTAAATCATGCTTAAGAAATAATAACATACTAGACTAAATCATGCTCGAATCAAGGTTGGATGAAACGAAATATGTGAATCTCTCAAGTGGTACGAGTGCATTGTATGCCGAGTGCAAACCGCAATACCGTCCATTCGGATTCGGTTACGAAATTTATGTCCGGGTTCCATCCGATATACCGCAAGAGAGAACACACATTTTGTTCATCCGAAATCACATCTTACACTAATCCATAATACTCATGCGAAATAAAGTAATAAAATAACTAAAAAAATAAAGGATAATAAATAAAAGGGGTGCCCTCAGGTCTAACCTCTTTAGTCGTCTATCAGAAGTGCGGTACGTGGTCGTCGGAAGGGTTGATGCTCCGCAACTCCTCCGGTTCACTGGTTCAACATTTTCCTTCGCTGTTTCGCTGTTTGGGCTACTGTTTTTAATCCGTTTCGCGGTGTTTCTGGTCGCGGTATTGGCTCACTGTTTTGTGATAAAAAGGGGACTGTTTTGGCTTACGGCTTGCGAGTTTTGTGGTTTTTTTGCTATAGTTTTGTGGGTGCAGTTTGATGGGTATTTTCACGGTAAAACTGGATAGTTTGGGGAGTTTGAGCATGCAGTTAAGAGGAGTTTATGCAGTTGTTTTGGGGCTGGAGAGTGAGTGTTTTATGCGGCAGTTTCAGGGTTATTTCAGGGGTGTTTTCACGGTGAGTAAATGGGCTGTTTGTAGGGTGTTTTCTCGGTAGTTTGTGGGGCTGTTGATGTGTTGATTTTGAGGGTGCTTGAGGTCGTGTTTTGGAGGTAGTAATGTGAGTGCTTGAGGACGTGTGAATGGGCAGTTGTTACGTGAGGGAGGTAGATGGCGTGAGGTGGATTTTTGCTGAAGTTGGGGCTGCTACGTGAATGGGCAGGTGGCGTGAGTACTTACTGGTCAGGGACCTGTTTAGTGGCTATGAAGGCTGTTGATGCGTGAATGGGTAGTGGAAGCTATGTGGCTAGGCGTGAAGGGGGTAGTTGTTTCCGTGATTGGAGGGTGCATGTGTCTTCATTGTATGGTTGTGTGAGTTGAGAGGGGAACTAGGGCGTGAGGTCTTTGGTTGATTATTTTTGTGTTGTTAAAATGAGTTGAGATTGTGGTTGCGTGAACTGCTTGTGTTTTTTAGATTTTCCGTGAGAATCAATTAACTCCATTGTGGCTTTGGTTAGGGTTTATTTTTATAGGGGAGTGAAGGTGAGGGGGGTGTAATGGGTTATGCATGGGTGTGTTATGGGTGTTGCATGTGTTGGTGTTTGTTTGTGACTTGTGTTTACGTGGGAGAGGGTTAAATGCATGGAGGGTGCATGGGCTTATTTGTTGGTTTGTGTTTTGGTTTGTGATTGGGTGAGATGCTTTGTTTATTGGTTAGTTGTTTCACGTGGGAGAGGGTTGTGAGGTGCATGGGTGATTTTGTGTTTGTTGAGTGGAGTGCATGGGTTTTCTTTGTTGGCTTGTCCTTGGTGTGGTTATTGTCTTTGTTGGTTTGTGTTTGGGGCTTGTTTATTTGTGTTTGGGCGTGAGGTATTGGTTGAAATGGAGGTCCAACAAGCGAACCCAAAGCTAAACAAGCGAATTAAATCCAACGAGGCACCAATTTCTGACTCTTCCCTTCCGACGTCCGTTTCATGCGACTTCCACAACTTAAAAGGTAGTGCCTCCGTACGAGGCTCATCATCGGGACTTATATGTAAAAAATGCAGTGCCTACAGTCATATCATACACCAATCCACAATACTCATGCGAAGTAAAATAAGAAAATAAATAAAAATAAATGAGAATAAATAGAAAAAGGGTGCCCATAGGTCTAACCTCTTAAGTCGTCTCTCGGAAGTGTGGTACGCGGTTTTCGGAATGGTTGATGCTCCGTAATTCCTCCAGTTCACTAGTTCAAAGTTTTCCTTCGCTGTTTCGTTGTTTCGCTGTTTTGCAACTGTTCCTGGTCACGATTTTGGCTTACTATTTTGAAGTAATTATGAGCTGTTTTCAGTGTAGTTTTTGGTGGTCAGGGGCTGGGTTTTCTTTGCAGTTTTCGATGGTCCTAAGGGTTCTGTGTGGACTGTTTCATTCGGTGAATGTGAGGCAGTTTGGGAAGCTATTTATGGCATTGATTTAAGCAGTGTGTGAGGGGAGCTTTGGCGTTGATTTAGGGGCTGTTGTGGGGGATGTTCAGGGACTGTTTCTGAGTGATTTATTCGCTATTTTTGGCTTGGTCTGGTTCGGCAGTTTGATGAGGGTTGACTTGTGTGTATTGCATTCGGCTTAATGGGGGGCTATGTTGGTTGTTGTCGGTGTGCCAGGTGTCTATATGGCAGGTTGTTTGCCGAGTGTAAGTGTCCTATGTGTGTGCCGTGAGTATCTTTGGTCGGTGCTATTGGTGGCTGGACGGTTTTGTGAGAGAGAGAAGGTGCGTCTTAGGGTTTGTTGCCATGAATAAAGAGAGAGAGTTCCACTAGGGTTTGTTACCGAGAGTGAAGGGTGCTGAGTGCATGGGAGAGGAGTTGGCTGTTTGTTCGGGTGCATGAGTCAAGGGCTGGATGCGTGATTAGGGTTCTTTCATGTGTTTGTTTGTGTTGTATATGCCGATGATGATGAGTGAGATGAGGATGTGTGGTGATGAGGGGCGTGTGTGCTTACGTGATGAAGGTTTATGTCTATTTATTTGGCCCAGGTGTGAAACGAGAGTGAGAGCGAGTGGTGTGAAACTTAGGGTTTATTTCTCTTTTTTGAGTAGATGTGAGAATGAGCTAGGGTCCAAAGGCTTGAGTTTTCTTTTATAAGAGATGGTTGGGGTTATCCTTGTATAGGTAGGGAAAGAATATTGTAATTATGCGTGGAATATTTAATTTGTCTATCATAGGGAAATGATATCTTTAATTAGGGAGGTAATTTGTTTTAGTTAGGAAGATGATTATTGGGATTTGATTTGATTTCATTTAGTTTAGGCATGTGATTTAATTTAATTAGGAATGTGATTTATGAGATTTGATTTGATTTATTTAATTAGGAATGAGATTTGTTTTGATTTAATTTGATTTGATTGAATTTAATTTGATTTAATTTAATATTTGACACGTGTTTTAAATGTTTTAATTATTGTTGGATGTGATTTAATGGACTTGGGCTAGGTGGGCGTATGGCTTTGGTTTTGGGCTAGGTGGGCGTGTGGCTTTGGTTTTGGGTTAGGGATGTGTTTTAAAATAGAGGTCCAACAAGCAAACCCGAAGCTAAACAAGCGAATTAAATCCAATAAGATGTCAATTCCTGACTCTTCCCTTCTGACGTCTGTTTCCTGCGACTTCCACAATTTAAAGAGGTAGTGTCTTCATGTGAGACTCATCATCAAAACTTACATGCAAAAATACAGTGCCTACAGTCGCCCCAACTTTGATGGGACTTGTGCAGTGTGTGACAATGACAATCCTATCAAAGTTTATGCAATGCATTTTTACTTACCTGGCTCGCCATCTGTTGCTTGACTTTCCGGTTGCTTTGAACTGAGTTGATATGGTGGTGAGGTGCTTCGACCCCTGGTTCATTCCCGAACCATTATTGTGAGGTGGTCCATTCCCGAACCGTTACTATGAGGTGGTCCATTCCCGAACCATTACTGTGAGGTGGTCCATTCCAGAACCGTTACTGTGAGGTGGTCGATTCCTGAACCGTTATCGTGAGGTGGTCCATTCCTGAACCGTGCTCCATTCTCGGAGTGCCATTCCCGGCTTGTTCATTCCCGAACCTTGCTCCATTCTCGGAGTGCCATTCTCAGCTTGTTCATTCCCAAACTTTGCTCCATTCTCGGAGTGCCATTCTCGGCTTGTTCATTCCCGAACCTTGCTCCATTCTCGGAGTGCCATTCTCGGCTTGTTCATTCCTGAACCTTGCTTCATTCTCGGAGTGTCATTCCCGACTTGTTCATTCCCGAACCTTGCTCCATTCTCGGAGTGCCATTCTCGGCTTTGTTCATTCTCGAACCGTGCTCCATTCTCGGAGTGCCATACCCGGCATGCTAAACCTCATACCCGAGGTGTCACTGTTGTGTCTCCATACCCGGAGTGCCATACCCGGCATTCTGATGATGTGTGGGCCTCGACCCTAGGACTTATCCCAAAACTGATACTGATTATGTGGGCCTCGCCCCCAAATTGATACTGATGTGGGCCTCGCCCCCAAGCTGATACTGATGTGGGCCTCGCCCCCAAGCTGATGTTGATGTGGGCCTCGCCCCCAAACTGATACTTATGTGGGCCTCACCCCCAAACTGATACTGATGTGGGCCTCACCCCTCAACTGATACCGATGTGGACCTCGCCCCTCAACTGATACCGATGTGGGCCTCGCTTCTCACCTGATACTGATATGGGCCTCACCCCTCAAACTAATACTGATGCTGATGTTGCATATCAACATGATGCATTGCCTCTCGCGAGATAATCCTGATAGCTAAACATATTTTCGTCCTCAACGAATGCTTCGTGTCGAAACCATAGAACCTTCAAAGTACTTAATACACTCAAATCCGCTCGTCTGAATGAGTGATCTGAACTAGACTCCTAGTGTTTGTGTGTGCCAAGGCTCTTTCGCAGCTTAATCCTTAAGTAAGCCAACTTGATGATTTTGTCTCAGAGAATTGGATCAGTGGGTTTAACCAACCGAGATGTCTTGATCATACTCTGTGGTTACTTCCTCGTACTCAACATGATATGGTTTTCTTCATATTTTCTTTCGTCTCTTTCTTTTCATTTTGAACTTTCTTTTTCTTTTTCTTCTTTTTTTCTTTTTCTTTTTTCTTTCTTTCTTTTTTTTCGACACACCTACCATTTAAGGTAGCATTTCTCCTCATGGTGGTCCTAATACTCGCCCATGGATAGCTTCACGCTTATCGGTTATAGGTGGTCCATTTTGTTCTTTTTCTTTTCAGAGACTTTTTCTTTGTTTCCAACCATATCATATATCGTAGCATAAGTAAACCAGGATGGACATCTAGGCAAACGATCATTCACTGATCTACCATCTCTTTGACTAGTCATCTCGCCGATCAATCAGGCTTCTACTGCTAAAATCCTATAATCAAATTCTCGTGAGTCCAGCCGAGATTAACCACTCAGAATACCGGATGAGAGCGCATCTCACACTTATCGTTTCTAAGGTTTCTCCCTACAGCAAACAATGTCATCACCAGACATATGCTTAACCACCAAATACTTCTTTTTTTTTCACTCACTCACTCCATGGAATTCTTCCTTTCAACAACTGATAATGTGGGCTTCGCCCCCTGAGATTCTTTCTGAAACTGATACTGATATGGGCCTCGGCCCTGAGATTCCTTCCTGAAACTAACACTGGTATGGGCCTCAACCCTGGGATTCCTACCCAAAACAGATACTATACTGTTGCTACTTCTGATTGGCTTGCCTTCGCCTCTTTATCTGTCTCTCATATGAATACAAAACAAAAAAACCACAAAAAGAGAATGCAAATATGTTTCGTTTATGCATGCATGCATGAATGAGTTTCTTATCCCGTCGGGTTAGGTCTTCCGCCAATTCCCTTGGTGACTGCTCGGTCTTCTCTTCCTCAAGCAAAGTACCGCTTCATTCTATCCACGTTGGTTAGCTCGGTGAGCTCGTTCCCTTCTAAGATTCACCGCCTTGTTTCCTAATTTCTGAATGGCTATCCTGTCTTTTCTGCTTGCTTCTTCCCAGGATTCCCCGTGTTCTAGACATCGCTGAGTATCATAGTACCAGAGTTGAATGCTTTTGTCAAATATACTCATGTTGCAGGTTGAAAGGAAGAGACTCAGGCAGGTAAGCGAAATGAACATCTTTATTATCATTAAGAAAAGGTTCAAACAAGTAGACAAAATCAATGTCTTTATTAAAAATGCAAGATCAAATAAACTAGGAGGAACAGCTTCATCATTCGCAGCATTGCCTTCTTCATCGGCCTATGGTTCTCCACTGCTGTCGTTCCCTATCCCCATGAAAGAAACTGGGTGGTTGAGAGTTTGGAGGACAAAGCTTTCGGGCAGGCCGGAGTTGATCATGTAGGTGGGTGGTGGAACAAAGTGGTAGTTTGGTAGAGGATTTCTGTGTGTGTTGGGTTGTTCTTTTTCTGGATCGGGTATTTTGTGGGAATCTATGAGGTCTTGGATTTCATGCCTGAGGCGGCTGTCATGGCCATGTTGCTGGTGGAAGTGACAATAAAGGTTCACATTGAGGTGTGGCGGTGGAGAGTGTGGGAGTGGTTTAGCTTCTAAGGGTCTTAGGAGTCCTTGTCCCTTCAACTTCTCAAGCTTCTTAGATAAAGGCTTCCTCAGGTTAGAGAAATGCCGGTTCCTGATGGTAGCAACCTCGGCAGTAGCGGGAGAATGAACCCCCAAAAGTCCTTCTATTCTGGCCATAGAACTTTCTGTTCTCAACTATTTCCTCATCAATATCCATAACAGTCTCCCTCAACAGTCGAAAATCAGCAATCATCGAAGTCATCCTCCTCAGCTTACCATAAATAGAGGGCTTGGTGCCCTTGATGATCATTTTGATTTGGTCCTTCTCCGAAGGCCAAGTCTGCATCTTCAGAAGCTGGCTCCTCCAACGATCTACATACTCTTTGAAACTTTCCTCCGGTTTCTGCTTGGTATTCTCCAAGTCACGAAGCGACAAGTCGATCACCAAATCTGTGACATACTGTTTTAGAAAGGCGTCTGCTAATGTCTTCCAATCATCATTGACCTTTCTCTCCAGGCAATGATACCACACTACGGGTGCCCCTTCAAGCGAAATCCCGAACATCTTCTGAACCTGACGCTGCGACAGGCCCACTGAACTCATCACTGAAACATATTGTCGGAGATGGATCCTCGGATCCCCGTTCCCGTTGAATTTGGTTATGTCAGGCATCTTGAACTGAGTCGGCAGCTGCTCCTCAAAAGTCATTGCCTTATAGTCCAACAAATCCTCATACTTACCCTTCAGCTTGCGGGTGACTGATTCCACATGATCACAGAGTTTCTGTAATTCAGCCTGAGACCCGGCTATCCTTCCCGCGGCATACTCAGCCATGTCATCATCAAAGAAATGGACATCATCATTCAACCTGCTCGTAGGGCCCTCACGCCTCTCATTCTCAAAGCCTCCCGCAGCGCGGGGCACAACCATATTAGTCATAACATTGGTCAAAGCTTGCAGTTGCTCGGTAACCTTAGTGAGATTAGATTCCAGTTGTTCCATACGAGATCCCTCGTTAACTGATTCGCTCATGTTTTCTAACGGCCTTTTGATGAGTCTTCCCTCTTCCCTAACCCAACGGATATCTATGATGTCTTTTAAAACCCTGAGTCAGCATGTATGTGTGCAATGCATGGAATGTATAAGTCGGCCCATTATCATTTTAAAGCATTCAATCATACTATTGCGCGGTGCAAACTTGTCCGAGTTGAAAAGGCCCAACAAGTTTACACTTTTGCGATAACATGGCTAAACAACTTCAAATGATAGGAGGTCTAAACGTAAAACGGCCCATCGGCATTTTAGAAGCTTTTGGCTCGATTTCCATAAAGCACGGACTCGTCCCAGTTTAAATGGCCCAACAAGCCCATACCTCATGACAAAAAATCCAACTAAATCCAAATGACGATGGTCCTAAACATAGGCATAAAGGGATAGTTTCTATTAATCCTACCACTACAGTTCATGTGTGGGTTTATAGGGGTATGGACAAAGGCTCTCGTCGACTAAGGATTGCCCACAACTAGGACTCCACACTCAAGGGTTCAAGCGACCAAGTGAGCGTACCTTTTTTATACCTTAAGGTACGTGACAACGAGTTACGGTGCGTGACTGACTGTCAAATGGATTTCCCATTGAAGATTCCCCAGAGGGAGGGTGGAGCGAACTCTCTTAAATACCCAAGCCTCTTAGGCTCTTATCGCCTTGGTGACAGAAATAAACAACAAGTCCTCCAAATTAGTCCATCACAGTAAGCTTCGAGTAAATGATTATTTAGGTGCCTTCACGGCTTTTCCTTATAGAAATGAAGTGAATGAAGGAAGACACCAAACCATTACCAAGCTCTAATAATGCCTTTGATTAAACCCTTCAACCCACGATAGACACGGTTAACTAAAGCACAAATCACAATCATTACAAGACATTATTTCGGGGCCGATTCTCTATCCCCAGTGGAGTCGCCAGACTGTAGGACACAGAAATCGGCGACGCTGTTCTTGGCTTGCGGCCTAGTCGGGAGTACGGAATAGCCCGAGGGGGACTAAACCGGAGAATAAAGGAGTCGCCACCCGGTGTGAATCGGGAAAATGATTTAAGGCCGCACTCACCCCTCGCAAGGGAAGACCTCAAACCGTTGGGTTCAGAATGGTCCCTTACTTATGCCACTTGTAATGAAATGATTTGTGCAATAACTTAACCGAATCTACACAACATGTATATTCAAGAATAACCTAGATCTAGTTTGCATTCATAAAAGTAAATCATATATCTAAGTTTGCATGCTTTAAAAGTAAGTCATCATAACGGCAAACACACAATAACACACAATAATCTCATGAGCATATTGAATTATTAAACACAAAAAAATAAATAACAACCTAAACTTAAACGTGAATTAAATTATTAATGCGAAAAGCAAATTACTAAATCATGCATAAAGAAATATCATACTAACAACTAAATCATGCTTAGAAATAGATAACATACTAACGACTAAATAGATAACATATTAGCGACTAAATCATGCTCAAACACAAGGTTGGATGAAATGAAATATGTGTGTCTCTCAAGTAGTACGTGGAGTTGTTTCCCAAGTACAGACCGCACTACCGTCCATTCAGATTCGGCTACGGAATTTACGTCTGGGTTTCCATCCGATATACCGCAAGAGAGAACACATATTCCGTTCATCCGAAAGTCATATCATACACCAATCCACAATACTAATGAGAAGTAAAATAAGAAAATAAATAAAAATAAAGGAGAATAAATAGAAAAAGGGTGCCCTCAGGTCTAACCTCTTAAGTCGTCTATCGGAAGTGCGGTACGCGGTTGTCGGAAGGGTTGATGCTCTGCAATTACTCCGGTTCTCTGGTTCAACATTTTCCTTCGCTGTTTCGATGTTTGGGCTGCGGTTTTACTCCATTTTGCGACTGTTCTGGTCACGGTTTTGGCTTACTATTTTGCGGTAATTATGGGCTTTTTTTAATGCAGTTTTCGGTGGTCAGGGGCTGTGTTTTCAGTGCAATTTTTAGTGGTCAGGGGCTGGGTTTTCAGTGCATTTTCGGTGGTCCTAAGGTTGCTGTGGGGACTGTTTTATTCGGTGAATGTGAGGCAGTTTGTGGCGTTGATTTAAGCAGTGTGTGATGGGAGCTTTGGCGTTGATTTAGAGGCTGTTGTGGGGGATGTTCGGGGACTGTTTCTGAGTGATTTTTTCGCTATTTTTGGCTTGGTCTGGTTCGGCAGTTTGATGAGGGTTGACTTGTGTGTATTGCATTCGGCTTAATGGGGGCTATGTTGGTTGTTGTTGGTGTGCAAGGTGCCTATATGGAAGGCTGTTTGCCGAGTGTACGTGTCTTATGTGTGTGCAGTGAGTGTCTTTGGTCAGTGATGTCGGTGGCTGGACTTTTTTATGAGAGAGAGAAGGTGCGTCTTAGGGTTTGTGTCCATGAAGAAAGAGAGAGAGTTCCACTAGGGTTTGTTACCGAGAGTGAAGGGTGCCGAGTGCATGGGAGAGGAGTTGGTTGTTTGCTCGGGTGCATGAGTCAGGGGCTGGATACGTGATTATGGTTCTTTCATGTGTTTGTTTGTTTTGTATATGTCGATGATGATGTGTGAGATAAGGACGTGTGGTGATGAGGGACGTGTGTGCTTACGTGATGAATGTTTGTGTGTGTTCACTTGGCACAGCTGTGAGACGAGAGAGATAGGGATTGGCGTGAAACTTATGGTTTATTTCTCTTTTGTGAGTAGATTTGAGAATGAGCTAGGGTCCAAGTGTTTGGCTTGTGTTTTCTTTTATAGGAGAGGGTTGGGGTTATCCTTGTATAGGTAGGGAAAGAATATTGTAATAATGGGGGATATTTATTTTCTGTATCATAAGGAAATGATATCTTTAATTAGGGACGTAATTTGTTTTAGTTAGAAAGATGATTATTGGGATTTGATTTGATTTCATTTAGTTTAGGCATGTGATTTATGAGATTTGATTTTATTTATTTAATTTAGGAATGAGATTTGTTTTGATTTAATTGGATTTGATTTAATTTAATTTGATTTAATTTAATTTTTGACATGTGCTTTAAATGTTTTAATTATTGTTGGATGTGATTTAATGGGCTTGAGCTAGGTGGGCGTATGGCTTTGGTTTTGGGCTAGGTGGGTGCGTGTGCTTTGGTTTTGGGTTAGGGATGTGTTTTAAAACAGATGTCCAACAAGCAAACCCGAAGCTAAAAAAGTGAAATAAATCCAATAAGATGTCAATTCCTAACTCTTCCCTTTCGACGTCCGTTTCCCGCGACTTCCACAATTTCAAGAGGTAGTGTCTCCATGTAAGACTCATCATCGGGACTTACATGCAAAAATGCAGTGCCTACACCAAGGTTGACATCTAGCAACATGTCAAGGCCCCAAATGAGAATAAAAGATATATACCCATTCTGTCTACGATTTACATATGATACGTGTTGGACAAAATGACCCATAGCGTCACTATTTGCACAGATCATTGTGTTGTTGTAGCAAATTGACTATGTGACAAGGAAATTGCACTCTCATCATTTGTGATTAGATCACCATAAATATATAAATGAAGAGAGGTCTCTATGATTAGTTCCTGGACTGAGAATGATATGAGACAGTATCAGTCCCCGAATGATTAATCATTAAATATCCCTAGCCGTAGTATTATCGAGACTGGACATCGATAATGCGGAATAGGCTAGTATTGCACTTGTGTGGGTTGTGAGGGCACAACGACATAGTTCTCACATATATAAGTATTGGATACTTATGCAAGTGCGATAGGAGGTCGTGTTTCACCGATGGTACGGGAAACAGCTTCGCTCTGGATAGACCCCTCGGAATCCTATTGGTATTATGACTATGTGTCTATGGGAGGCCGAAATCAAGGTAGGTGTGTATAGTCTTAACCTGAGACTTACATCGCTAATACTTACGATAATCGATAAACTTTAGTCTTGGTGGTACAGGCTTTAACCGGTTCTGCGTACACCACTTCTGGGTTTATCAGAAAGTCGTAGTGTATTGGGTGTGATGTCGAGACAGAAGTGTCACTTCAGTCATTATGGAGATGATGTCACGCAGGATACGGTACTAGTGCTCTTGAGTGTTGCGCAACCAATCGAGATATTGTGACCAGGTCATAACTATCCGATTATAGAGACTATGTTACCAGACATCCGATATGTGCTTCGGACGGGGCAGACACTTATCCAGCCCCAGCCCTAGCACGTGACTATCCGATACTGGGCCGATGCACACAATACAATAGTATACTACGCTTGATAACAGATCTTTGATATTCTTAATTGGATATGTCCGGAGAATTGGGAAGACTTGGTGCTTTGCTAGGAGTCGACCTTGTCTCGTAAATCGGTAGAACGTAGTACTTGGTACGTACGTGATTCAGATACTCCGACGACCGTATTTACAGCCAACTTATCCGGGGATCTCATGGGTCGCTTCCCGATAATCCACCGATGACGCACAACTCGCACTCTTGAATAATCTGGGATTATATAAAAGAGAGAGAAAATTAATCTAGGATTAATTACGGAGATATTTTATCTAGGATAAAATATCGTCTAGAGAGAGATAACGATTAATTTGGAATTAATCGGTAAATTAATATATTCGATATATTAAACGAAATTAGATTTCGACGTGGAATTAAAATTAGATTTTAATTCGGGCGAACGAATTAATTTAGAATAAATTCGTTAGCGACGTGAATAATGAATTCGCTAGGCGTAATCATTTAATTACGACGCGACGGAAAAATCGTTAATTTGGAATTAACGAACCCGAGCCCGGGTGTGCGGCGACGCAAGTCGCATCAAGCGTCAAATCAATCGGTCGCATCAAGCGTCAAATCACTTGTCACTTTGAGTGATG